>MIPV01003528.1:0-12421 GCA_001983365.1 Amanita bisporigera | reverse complement strand
CTGTTGTATCAGTGCATTACCTTATACACAAATCCTGTAATTATCAAACCCCTTTGATACATAGAACACCTACAATAACAGCCTTTCCAGAGCCTCCCACAGCCTCGATTTGGTCAGTAGCCCCGCCATGCAGTACCAAATATGGCTGTGCGCGGTCACTAGGACTGACCACTTATAAATAGTACCAGCATACTTGAATCAGCACGATAAATACGCACGCACATAATTTAGCAGCATCTGGGAGATCTCTACATGTTAAATAAAATTTCTCAGAAAACATGCATGGCCATGTTCATTTTGCCCTGTTCGAGAATGTTCAGTCTACAGTAGACAGCCTACTATCTATACTTGACGAAGCCTGTCGCACTGTCTATGAATTCACCTGTAAGGACCACTCTTTCGGCCATCCCATCCCATTTCCGTGCACAATAACTACACATCGCAGTGCGTATGTTTACTTGCCGATATGTGTATGTGCGCTGGCCCTCCAGGATTTCAACTGGGCTTCCATCGCTAAATTTGGCCACTTCCGCCAATTCATTCCAATGAGAAACTTCGAAATCAAAGAACTGAAGTACGCGCCGCATTTCTTCCTTCAAAAGTAGGCATTCTTCCTGCCACCTATGGGCACGGGCTCTGGCTTTACACCATTCGATCCGAAGGACTGATGGAATGTCAGAACGACTATCATGGAATGAATGGGATACACATTACCATCCTGAGCGGCAGAATCACTTCTACCGACGGAACCAGTCCTCCATATCCACGTCAAAGTCCGTCGCCCCTCGCTCACAGAATCCTCCTCGTCTGGCGCACGGATATCTTTGTCCCGTAATGGTCGCAATGTATCCTCCCAGCCTATCTTGTTTAGATGGCTTGCTAAGATAACTAATTGATGACATGTTGCTCTGTATCTTTCAACGGCCCTATCAACCTTTTCTTGAACATTTTTTATCAATGCAATGCTACGTGTATGGTGCCGTTGGCCCATGCCATAATCTTGCTTGGATCGGTATAATTGACGCCGGATCAAAAGGAATCGTTGCAGTTCATGCAACAGATCTGATGCGCGCGCAGCACGCAGCTCCCACTCATCCTCGATCAGCCTGGCATCGCAACATACACAATTGATGGATTGAGAAGGGAGCATTAACTCCATAGTAGACACCGAGACGGGGGTCCCGCCCACTTCTTGATCGGAACGCATGCGGAGCATTGCAACTCCGGGCATATACAAGTGTTGGAATTCTTGCCACGCTTCAATCCGCCGTCGCAAGCGAATTGACCGCTCTGATAATTTAGTACGTTGCAGATCCATTGCATGACAGCCAATGCTTCTGGAGTCAAAGCGTAATTGACGCCTGACAACATATCAGTGACTCCGGTACTATCAGTGTGATTGTACTGTTAACATACTGCTGGTCTTCTAACTCCAGTCCCTGTGATATGAGGATACTTGGTGTAATCTCAAAGCTCGCATGATCACTGGCATCTCGCATTGCCAGTTGAAGTCAAACCTGAGCCTCAGAGATACCTACGATTACGTCGTATATTGAAGTGATCTAACTGCTTTTTCATACGTACGTTTTTCCTTTAATTCATACGGATTTGGGTTTGATGTATCACGTTCCCATTCTTGCACCGCTCTTGTCCACGCCGACACCTGATCTCGTCCGAGAGCTGAGCTAAACTCCAGGAAGGCAGTTGTATGTTCCAGTTGGGCGTTCATAGCTTCCGTTAGCCTTTTTGACAAGGAAGTAGCTATACATTAGGTTTAGATACACATTAAGTCAAAGAACTTCTGAATACATGTACCAAGATTCGTCACTTTCCTCCAGTTGTAATCTCCGAAATGGTCGTCTAGTGTATCTGTTCGTGAACCCGGTCCCATCTCTTTCGTGCTGCTGGCAATAGCATTGATGGCTGCCCATCCACGCTCCGGAGCTTCACCGTCTGTGCGCCCCATTCAGGGTAGCAAATTGAAGGAATACTTAACCTTGCAGAAATCTTGATGAACGGGAAGATGTGCCTTCGGGACTGCAAAGGTAGTTGACAATGCCTTGAATACATCAGAACCATACGAAGGCCCGTAGAGATTGATCTGCGTGTGAAGATTCTTTGACCACTGACAGGCGATGTCATACGATATAACAAGTCTGCCTGGACAGTTCTGCTGGATACTTGACAAGAAAAAGTAATCCATGTTTACATATCTAAGGTTCAGAATGTTAAACTTGAAGCCTCAAGAGCGGTGAAAACTTACCGTTCTCCTTTTTGGAGATCCCCGACTGACGCGGGCCTCTTCATATCGTGACGAATACATTCGACTGTTCCCACACCCGTCGTTGCAGTACCTTTTCCTCCTCGCATACTGGCGAGTTTAATTGCATCGTAATTGCTGCAAGTACTATGATCATTTGGTATCTGGTTATCATACTCCTGTAAATATGTTCGAAACGCCTTGTCATCTATGAAGTAGGCACAACCCCGATTGAGATCTGGATCATCTGCGTGCTTTGATATGTTGAGACGCTTTAAACGGAAATTGGCGTCAAGGCCGAGAAACAATGTATACAGCCATCTAGATTACACATCAGGAAATCACCAAGCAGGAATGGGAAGGCACCTTACTGTTGCTTTGGATGTACTTCCATCCAGTCGGATGGCAAATTCTTGCCCGGTTGAGGACACGCCGGGCAAAGGACAGCACATTCCCCATTTCGTGTGCCATTCCTCCCCGCTGGATGATGTCCGCGGCCTGCTCGCTTCAGTAACTTGAGGTGTCGCCATTGCCGCACCATAAGAAGAAAAGACCGGTAACGGTACTGAATAGCAATTAGCTTTTTGTATGGAAAAATCTCGAAGAACTCACAGGAACTTCCTGCATTCCCGTATTATCCCTCCTGCGGCTCAACGTCGTGTAGAAATCAAATGCCGAGATTTTGGAAACAAGAGTGCAAATATGGAAGTGTTCTAGGACCTGAAAAGTCGCTGCTGTCTTTGGGTCGATTACAGTGGCCGGGTATAGTCGAGACCGAAGTAATTGAATCGTACGTGGCTGTGCTAGATGGCAATTACAGTAGTTGACTGCCACTGAGTGAATACCATTAAGATCAATGACGGTAAAGTCATCGTTGTATGATCGGATAGGGTTGCAACAGCTTTCGCCATTTGGGTGGTTTAGTTGGATCCGCATCCCAATATCGCGCATTGAAATCCGGGAGAAAAAGGTACCAGTCCATTTCTGAAGTTAAAGTTAGTTTTAATGGCGCTAGATGATTAGATTATGCACAAACTTGAACACAGTGAAACGGCATAGGCATATGATTCATCACAAGGCATGACTTGCAGTAAAGTCCGCTATGCGTACAATCCAGGCATCGATAGCTCGGCTCACGAATTCCACACAAAACACATGATTGCATTGACTCCCCGCTGCATCCCTCATGCCGCAGTAATTCCTGCAAAAACACATCTATCTCGGGTATCCATTGAAGAAGCGGACGGGTCTGTCACATTTCTCAAACATCGGGTTTGCGAAAAGCTAGACAAGTGGATAACTCAACTGTAGTTTGAGTCTTTTCCATATTATTTCCTTCCGCTTGATCTAAACCTTCCATCTCTGATAGGATACTGTCAAATGCATTTGTGTTCACGTTATCATGGTTGTCATTGCCAAGGGGACCAGAACCTGCGATATCCGCCTGAGCCTCAATGACAGGAGGTCCGGGAGAACTGGGCATGGTGTAGAGTAGCTGTTGAGTTGTCAACTTGCCATTCAGGAATTCGACGTGAGTATGGCGATGCAAAACTGGAGGCGGCGTATCGCATCGGGCTTGCTCATCTTCACTACTGTCAAAGGCATATTCTTCAACTTTTGGACGTCGACGTTTTCAGGGAGCCATGCTATAGACAAGAAGACTGATTGCCCCACTTTTATATGAAGTATGGATACTCTAATATTGAAGGTGGAGCATGATAAAGCTACTCTGAGTCTGCCTTGCGGATAGCACTGGCAGGAAATGTGCACGATGAGGCCTTGCGCCTAAGTCCATGAGCTACTATCTCGTATGAGCGAGTAATACTATGGCATACCTGATGCACATTGCAGCAGTGCTAGTTTTACGGGGAGCCACGCACTTGCGTCTAGTACGTTTGTGAGCAAAATCCCATGAACAAAGAACGCAAGAAGCTACCTAGGACGCGTGGCGACAATGCTTGTTGCAGCAGTGCTGTTGGTAGTTTTATGGCGGGAAGCCACGCACTTGCGTCTACATTTGTGCCAGTGAGCAAAATGCCGTGAACAAAGAACACGAGAATGTACCTAGGACATGTGGTGGCAATGCTTGTTGCCACATTGCTTGTTATGGCATTTGCATGCAGCGCCGGGATTATGTGGATTTTGTGAGGGATGGCAGCCTTGCATCTAATTATATTAGAAAGCTTCCAGTACACGCATGAAAGCTATCATACTTTGTACGAGTGGCAGACGTGCTGGATGCGGCAGCATTGTTGATCATGGTTGGGTCCCAGCCATTACGTTCTGCCCAATAAACAGCCATGAAACCTCCGAAGACTGCAATATCAAAGTCGTCTGGATAGCAGTCATCCACATTTTCCGTATTCGATTCGAGTGAATGGTTAATCCAAAATAAATCACTTTCAATTCGGTCTTGCACGCGCTAGATGCTTCAGATGAATAACTTTCAAACTGTCTGTAAATTGAAGACTTGCCTTTACTTCACAGTCATGCGCCCAACGGGATGGATCATAATGGAGCAGTTGTAGGTCTGGTGCTTCACGAGGAGGGAAAAAGGAGAACCAATGAGAAAGGACACTTTGCAATAATAGATCGCGTTTGCCAGCAGCACACGCACTGCGGTAAAGCCGACTGATCGACTTCAACATCTGCAGTTGCAGCGCTGCAGTCCTTTTTTTCTCCAAGAGTGACATTTAGGAGACGCTCTGGTTGTCGTAGTACTTGAAAAAAAAAAGAAGCATTCTTCCAACATAGTTTTTAGTATTTTACTTCAACTTCTATGGCGTTCTTCTGAGAGTAGCCGGTCCGGCAACCTATTGCCGGCCAACAAGTGGTGAGACTCTATCATCGCTCACAGTCGCTCTTCTGCACTGTTTTGTTGCTGAATGGATGAAATGCTACCTAAAGTCACAAAGGTACCATATTTGTAGCAAAGTTGACTGAGAAAGTTGCAAGGCGAGTAAAGGTCAGATGAAAGCGTAGGTAGCAGCCAAGTTCACACTAAGTTCTCAGGTGTACCATGGGCCGTCCTCGAGTCTATTCCATGCCTGACGAGAAAAAGGCTGCAAACAGAGCCAAAAGCAAACGACACTATGACCGGTAATTGCCCCCAGCTTGCCAAACAACTAGATCATGATTCATGTAGTACTATAGTAGTACTACCATATCATTTCCTTATCATCCAAGAACATTGCCGTGCAAAATACAACGCAAATATAAAGG
Source organism: Amanita bisporigera (assembly GCA_001983365.1). NCBI lineage: Eukaryota > Fungi > Basidiomycota > Agaricomycetes > Agaricales > Amanitaceae > Amanita > Amanita bisporigera. The sequence goes on along the minus strand of MIPV01003528.1, from coordinate 6,939 downwards.
AGTGGGCCTATTCTCTGGTACTTAGAAACATTTTACTGATTTTCACCGGTGCTCAGTACCACTGTCTCATTCTTTTCACACTCTGCAACAATTGCATGGAGTCCAAGTTTACTTATGACATTAGGAATGTCAAGTACTGGTGCAACAGTGCTTCTCAGGTCCACACTAAATATGATAGATTAGCTGGCGGCTCACTGTCAATATGGTTGCAAGTCTGTTAAAGCGAACACAGCACACTGAAAATCGATTGCTTGAATGGCATTACGGGCTATGTTACGAGTACCATCAGAGAACTGGTATGTTATCTTATGCTCGACATTTTGAGCTTCATACTGCTTTTATCGAACAGAAACTATTGTATCAGATGATTTAGTAGACAACTTTTTTTTTGTCGTGAATTTGGGGGGAGGACAAGATGACAACTCTGAGGAAGACTATGTAGTGTAGCGAGTTTAGATTAGAGCAAGCAAACGTATCCAGCCTGTGAGAGGGCTTTTCGAAATGCAGCCACTGCCTCGGCGTGAGATGCAAAACACTTGTAACGGGCCTCATCTGAGCCATCTGTATGTGCTAAAACATTGTCCCTTCAATTCTGTCAATTACAAAACAATACACAACTGTTTGCTGTGCTCACCAACCCTGGACAGGCCCCACATGCCGTCCTCGAAAAATGCAGTACCAACGAAGGTTTGGCGGCACGTATGCTGGTGGCTGGCGGTCACTCATCGACACTCCCGCTGCAAACGCCGTAGATAAGGCGATGCTGGAGAGCGGTGAGTTGTGCCTCTGCTCACCAGATAGTGAATTTGATGCCGGCGAACTTGGAGGGGGACAAGGGATGAAGGAACTAGCAGATGACGGGAAGGGAGAGGGAGCAGAAGTATTTTGTATGTTGCCTTGTAGCGATATCAATATAAAATTTTCTGGTGGCCAGGTAGACGTACCAATGAATTCCTGAATGGAGATAGTGAGCCCATCGATTGCAATCAACAATTGCTGCAGGAGCGCAACAATGTGGGCATCATTTTTGTTGCTTGGTGTTATGGACGATGCCTTCTTCGTCGTACTTAGAAACGACGAACAGAGTCTCGGTCTGCTCCCAGTCGTGACGACCACTGATAGAACGATGAAGACGCCAAGTCTGATGATGACAAAGGCCCTTAGGTCGATGCGTTCAACAATGAGGAAGAGAGGCGATGATTCAGAGGCTGAGAGGAAGGTAAGATTCGTTTAAGTTGGAACTAAGGTATTACTGTACAGGAGAGGTCTTTATATACGTTTAGAGAACAATAGGAACGATGAAAAAGGAAGAAGGCTGTGGCTACTTAAGAAGGAAAGATGAAAGTAGCTACTAAATGGAAATAACGTCCAAGGCAATGCGTATGGTAATGATGTTGATGTAACTGAGATAAGTCTGTCCGCTGAGTAACAAGGATGACGAAGAAAGAAAAAGAAACTGTAACACCTCCAGCCCCATTCAGAACCTTGCGGGCATCACCTCTAACATTCATCATGTGGCGGTCAGAGTTATCGAACAGGTTGACACCGCTGTCCACCTCTCCCTCAAGGTCCCTTGTTCTGCTGTCCCCGATCAGGAGTCGGCCCAGGATCGCATGGCGATCCAACAAATTTGTTGAACCTTAAGGGCGACACAAAAACTCATTGATGCCGCCATCGCTGACCTCGATGCTCTCACCAACTGGCATGACAAAACTGATGGCAATGGATGGGGGGGTGACAATAGTAACAATGGCTGGAGGCAGGGTAATTAGAAGAAATTGGTGACTTGTCCCATACAAAGGGGGTAATGTTACATTTTCTTTTTCTCTCCTCGTCATCTTTGTTACTCAGCGGACGGACTTATCCTAGTTACATCAGCATCATTACTATACGCATTGCCTTGGACGTTATTTCCATTTAGTAGTTACTTTCATCTTTCCTTCTCAGGTAGCTACAGCCTTCTTCCTTTTTCACCGTTTCTATTGTTCTCTAAATGTATATAAAGACCTCTCTTGTACAGTAGTACCTTGGTTCCAACTTAGATGAGTTTTACCTTCCTCTCAGCCTCTGAATCATCGCCTGTCCTCTTCATCGTTGAGCACATCGATCTAAGGGCCTTTGTCATTGTCAGACTTAGTGTCCTCATCGATCTATCAGTAGTTGTCACGACTGGGAGCAGACTGAGACTCTGTTCGTCGTTTCCAAAGTACGATGAAGAAGGCATCATCCATAACAATTGTTGCAAAGCATGCCAGTGGCTCATACATACATTCCATAATCTGGGGATCCCCATCTTGCTTGGCACACAGTCCACTGGTAAACAAGATCTTAAAAAAGCTTCCATTGCAAGACTGCCTAGTGTCAAGTCATCAATGAATGATGGCATAGGCTGCAGGGAAGGGTCAAAGAGGAGTGAATAGATATTTGTGTAATGTTGTTATGTGATACATCAAAAGTTGTGAGGCAGGGGCTGAAAGGAGAGGTTGAGAGAGGAGATGGACTTGTATGCTGCATGGTGAGCAAGGGCAATGTTGAAAGGACACCAATGTCAACAATCCTGTTTTGTTGACACTCGAAACACTTGGGATATCTCAAGTCTTCCATTGAGGGGGGCAAACAGGCAATGCAATTACTGTTGATCTTGAAGGTGACAAGGGAATGCAGACAAGAGATATTGTTCAGCAACTCTTCAAGATTGTTAAAGGATATGTCAATGCTGAGCAAAATGTGAGGAAAGGCTTTCATTCAGTTGTTGGCAATGTTGAGGTGGACAAGCAAGTGTATTCTTGGGAAATACCGAGACAGTGACTCTAATGGGTTGCAGCAAAGATTGAGAGATTTGAGTGTTGGTATGTTACCCAAAAAGGCCTCTGAGAGGTTAGATAGTCTGCTTGTGGATAGATCTAGCTGCACTAAAGAAGAAGTGTGCCAGATGCTCTGGGGAACTCATTTCATGCACATACTAGAGAGGTGAAGGTTGCATAAGTTAGTGCAGGATTGAATAAAGTCGAGGGGTATCTTACATGGTCAGGCAATGCTGCCATTTCAATACATAAAGTCACTGTTATAGTAGTACAATCTCAATACATAAATGCTGATATTCCAATTGTGGGAATTAGCACGTGCAGCTACCATCTTTGGATCCTGCGCCCAAAGCAGTCACAACAATAGCGCCATTACCAAAAGCATATTGTTGGGCGCGAGATCCGCTCTATCACCTGCCAGCGATGCACATGCTTCTACAGCAAATCAGTCGGTCATAAGAATACTTTAGTAAGCATATTAGGTTTTCTGTCCTCGGGCAATTCCTAAATTCATGTGCCTGGCAAATGCCGACCTGAATGTTTTTCCAGCTCGTAGCGGCTGCGCTGGGGAGGACCACGAAGAATCCCCCCGTCCGTCACCAACACCATCGCCTACACCATCGCCTATGCCATCTCCACATCTTTCCCTCGATTCCTCACGACCATGACCCTCCTCCCCCGCTTCTCCTGCCTCTCTAATTCGCAACAAAGACTTACCTCCCCCACCCTCACCTGGCCTACTTTCGCCAACATATTCTCCATCTGGGAAATTCCCTGGCAAGCATAGTGACCACCTGGCCATCCTCACCTCCGACTCTCCCGCCATCGAATTTATTCATGAAACGCTGTATGCATGTATCGGCGATGCACTCGAACACCTGGGATGGCACTCGAGTTCTTTTCAAAGCGATATTTCTGTCTTTGGGCCTAAACTCGTGAGCCCGGAAAACACCGATGAATGTTTTTGGGGGCTCGTAGCGGCTGCGCTGGGAGGATCACCTGGGAGGGCGCATGAACGCTTTCAAAGGGCTATTGGGCTCGTAGCTGTGCCAGCGCTGGGGAGGATTGCCTGGGAGGGCGCATGAACTCTTTCAAAGTGCTCTGACTCTTCCGGTTTTATGTTTCTTATGCACAAGGGTTTTGTCTACCACTACATGCACGGGCGTTTATCATACCGCTGTTCAATTCTGACTATGTTTTACTAGTAGTCGCTTCGGCCTTTCCCAATATATTTTCTATGTGCAGGAAAAAACTTTCAACTTGAAAATGTTATTTCCGTAAGTTCCATTACCTGGCAAATGCCGACCTGAATGCATTTTGGAGAGGCGCACGAACTACAAACATTTGTTTTCTACGTTTGACTGTGATGATAGACAGAAGATATGCGTCTAAACCCCGAGTCCTTTTCTTCGTTTTGCACCCTTGTCAGACCTAGAATATTCTTATAACCTTCATACTTGAACAAATTATCGATTACTTACTGTGAATCAGATTTACGTTTTGCAGGGCTTCTGACAAAACTTTCAAGCATTTCGGTAACCTGGTCCACCATTATGTTCCATTTGGTTAAATATTGCTCGCCCAAATTCAATTGCCACCAGCGGAGACCAAACATAAGTGTCACAATACCATTGGGACCACCTTTGCGCAGATGCTGAAGGGATCCGTCAACCTGTCCCTTACTTCTTGCCATCTGCAAGTCATCCCACCAGGACGTGAGGCTTTCAACATAGACTGAGATATCCGGGATGCGCGGTGGGTTTGAAAAGTCACGCTTTGTGAGCCATTGAGAAAGCTCTCGTGGCCGCTGTTTGGTTGTAGGAAGGCGGCCCTAATCAAGCTTAGACATAATAAGATTACAGGAGTAATGAGGAGTACTTACAGCAGACAGATTAGAGAGTGGCAAGCTGCTCTCAAATTCCAGCCATTTTCCGATACACTTGGACCAGACCGATTCAGAATTTCCAAGTTCACTGCCAGAGAGGCTGTTAATGCTGTTTTTAAGCCACTCTGTGAGGGCTGAGTCTTCATTGCGCAATGCGATAAAACCTGTCTCTCTAGCCACAACTAGCTGGCGGCGTGGTCGTCCAGCTGGTTCTGTGTTTGGACCAATTTGGACAATGGGATCATCGGAACCCTGATCACCGCAATTTGGACGTGGCATTTGTTCACCAACTTCTCGAAGGCCAGTATCCTTGTGACGCGACTGACCATATATCTCCCATGATTGTGGTGGGTGGTCCGGAAATGGAGTTGCAGAGCGGTACGGGCTATTACATGAGGTGTGACTGGGTAATGTTGCATCTGATACAATGGTTGCAGGTAGACGCAATGCGGGATCAAGCCAAAGTTCGTCTCGGTCCTGTGCTTCTCCGAGGTTATCATTGGAGCCATCAGCAGAGCTCCCCCCATCGCCGCCTGAGGAAATGTCTTCTGAATGTTGAGTCAGGCCACTCAGATTGTCATTGGAGGGTCTGTGATTGGCGGCGGGCCAGTCTGCGCTGTTTGATGGATCGACGGTTGCAGTACGTGGCCCATTATTGGAATGGTGTGGAAGTACCCTCTGAGATGGCACGACAGGATTATTTGTGAAGTTCCGGCCAGATGTTTCGTTGGAAAGACTCTGCGAGACTGATCTTTCTCCATCACAGGTTGTACTAGACTCTGCTGCAGCTGTGTGTTCGCTTCCATCTTCGAGTGCAATCCGGCGCGCTTCTCGGACAGACGGCGCTGTGATACAATAGGTAAATGCTCGGCATTCGTTACATCAGAGATGATCGCTACTTACGATATACCTGTTTTAAGAAGTTCACGAATGGTTTGACGTACCCATCCTCAAACCCTTGGCAACAGTTGGCAAAAGTATGACCTTGTGCATTCTTGCCTTTGTTATAGCTGCGAGTACGGATTCTACCAGTAGATGGATCAGGACCACCGGCAAGGACCAAGAAAGTCCACCCAGTACGCTGGGTCAAATCAGCGAGAATTGCGTCAACTAATGTATTGAGGGTTTTTATTTCTCTGAACAATTGTTATATGGGTCCAAGCAATTAGGTGAAAAACACTAACGCAGCATATGACACCGGTGTCGGGTTTATTTCTGTCTTTTTCACTTGCTTCTCACGTGCGCGTCCCTCCTTGAGCTTTTTAGATTGGTCTTGGAAGTACTGCTGCACTTCGGGAGGCTCAGCCAAAAATTTCTCGACGGTTTTCTGTTTGATGACCTCAATGACTTTATTTTTGGGTATGGCATTCTCCTGGATCTCCATCTTAACGCTTTCCTTGACATTTTCTTCGTATTTTGCAGCGGAATATAGTTGAATTGCAGTACGAGTACGCAGTTGTTTTACTCTCAATCCCAGCGGCTTTATTCGTGGGACCCCACGAATTCAGTTATCCCTGTGGTTGTAGAACCAATTCTGTAATTGCTGCTCCAAATATTGATTGTCATCCCTGAAGTATGTCGTTATCCATACCTTGCTTCGTTCCTGAACCTTTTCAGTCAGGTCTCCTATTGGCTCAATAGAGGAACCTCCTTCCATTCCTGCCTCCGGCCAATGCTGGAACCACAGGTTTTGTACTTTGGGCCAGAAAGAAGAAAGTTTTCCGCTGCTTTGCATGTCAAAAAAATCATCAAGATGACTGATCAGAAATGCACGTTGCTCCTCTGTCGCCCAACCGCGTGGTGCCATCCCTGAGATAATCTGGTAAGAGCGGCCCAGTAAATTAGCAACCAAACTGCTGACTTTGCTGTCTCCGGCATCTCCGGTCTTTCTAGAACAATTCATGAAGATCAATTGAATCGTGTAAGGCAATTCCCGCCGGATCAAATCCTAATTAATTTGACCATTTATAAGAGTCGTTGTTTATCCCCCACCGTACCCACCGTCAGAGTTGAAACACGATGAACTCCCCAAGCAACAAAAATGATGCCCACATTGTTGCGCTCCTGCAGCAATTGTTGATTGCAATCGATGGGCTCACTATCTCCATTCAGGAATTCATTGGTATGTCTACCTGGCCACCAGAAAATTTTATATTGATATCGCTACAAGGCAACATACAAAATACTTCTGCTCCCTCTCCCTTCCCGTCATCTGCTAGTTCCTTCATCCCTTGTCCCCCTCCAAGTTCG
>MIPV01003497.1:1444-13006 GCA_001983365.1 Amanita bisporigera | reverse complement strand
ATGACTCATGCACAGTCATATGAGTCATAATTAGTCATATTAAAGGAACTGATGATCCAGTGAGTCATTTGTATGACTCATTATCATTAGTTAAATATGAAACACATAAATAATAGTTATTAATACTAATCTAATAAGATTAGATACGATGTAGATACGATAAGATATAGATAAGATGATAGATTAGATAAGATAACTAATGAAGCTCATTAGATTTACTAATGAAACCCCTTAGAGTTTCGACACCAGACACCCATGGTGGGTAGTGGGTGTGGGTGCCACTGGGGTATGGGTACAAGTCCACACTTTAGGTACCTGGACCCTGACCTGTTACCCACCACTGGGTTTGGCTGGCAATGTTGCAGAGTTCAAGTTTACAAACATGTGTACTAGTTGTAATGTTTTCCATCAAACCTTAAAATCCATCACACCATCCAATCTTTTCCACCTGTATTGCCATCCAAGCACTACTATGGACTTCAGCAAACTCTTGTCTTCAAAGTGGCAGATGAACCTCACTGAAAAAGCTTGTGCCTTGATAAATGAAGGCTCAGCCAGTCATGTCAGGTCCAAGCGAAAGAATCAGAACGAATCCGATGATGCATCTGCCACACCCAAAAAGGCAAGGGCAACCCAAGCCAATGGCTCAGAGCCCACAGGACCCAGCATCACGTTGCATCCACGCCATCCAACTCCAACCAGAACGGTGCAATTGACAGTCACATCAAAAGCGTCATTGGATGCAGTGGGTGACACCAGTGATCAATATCAATCACTGCCCACCAAACCCTCAGACAGCAGAGGCAGTGCATCGACTGGAGTGAAGGGCAATCGGCACGGAAACAAAGTGATAGAGTTGCAGGATAGTGAAGATGAAGCCACAACAGAAATAGCACCCAAAGATGAGCTCTGTATGTGTACATATAGGGAGGAAGAGGTTTCACTAATGCTGATATCACTGAAGGGAAACTAATGAAAGAGTGGACATCACTGGTCTATGCATTCTTTCATCCTGAACCTAAAATAGAGGATGTTGATGGCTGTCGATCCCACTTGTTCAAGTGCCAGGGTAAAGGCTGTAAGACGACCATTCAACACTTCCTTGACAAAAAGGATGCCTGGTCGACAGGTAACATGCACAAGCATGTCAAAGTGTGCTGGGGACTTGCAGCACTTGAGGCTGCTGATAGTGCAGCCAATGCAGATGACGTTTGCACAAAGATTGTGCGTGGGATCTTAAGGGATGGATCAATTATGGATGCCTTCGAGAGGAAAGGGCAGGGGAAGATCACGTACTCAAATCATCAACTTATGCGCACAGAGATTAAGGCAGAGGCTGCTTGTTGGGCATGTGAGGATTTGTGTCCGTTCAAAATCGTCACTGACTGATGCTTCTTGATTATTGTGAAGTCAGGCCAGCCGGAGATGTACATTCCCTCCCCTGCTACAGTTTCACGCAATGTTCGCCTGATCTTTGCCAATGTTATGGACGATGCCTTCTTTGTCGTACTTAGAAATGATGAACAGAGTCTCGGTCTGCTCCCAGTCATGACAACTTGCTGATAAGATGACGAGGATGCTAAGTCTGATGATGACAAAGGCCCTTAGGTCAATGTATTCAGTGATGAGGAAGAGAGGCAATGATTCGGAGGTTGAGAGGAAGGTAAAACTCATCTAAGTTGGAACTGAGGTTCTACTGTACAGGAGAGGTCTTATATACGTTTAGAGAACAATAGAGATGACAAAAAAGGAGAAAAGCTGTAGCTACCTGAGAAGGGAAGATGAAGGTAACTACTAAATGGAAATAATGTCCAAGGCAGTGCGTATGGTAATGATGATGATATAACTAGGATACGTCTGTCTGCTGAGTAATAACAATGACGAGGAAAGAAAAAGAAACTGTAACATTACCCCCTTTGTATGGGAGAAGTCACTGACTTAACATTACCCCCTTTGTATGGGAGAGAATGAAACTGTAACATTACCCCCTTTGTATGGGAGAAGTCACCAACTTCTTCTAATTGCCCTGCCCCCATCCATTGTTACTGTTGTCACCCCCCCATCCATCGCCGTCAGTTTTGTCATGCCAATTGGTGAGGACGTCTATGTCTGCTATGGCAGCGTCGATGAGTTTTTGTGTTGCCCTTAAAGTGCGATGGAGGTGTTGGAGCACCATTCAATCCTGGGCAGACTCCTGGTCAGGAACGGTGGAGTGAGGAATCTCGATGGAATTGTGAATGATGGCATCGACCTCCATGACAACTCTGACCACCACATGGTGAACGTCAGAGGTGATGGATGCGAGGTTTTGGACAGGGCCAGAGGTGGTGGCGACAAAGACATTGGTGAAGTCAGACATTGCAAGGGAGGAGGTGATGAAAAGGAAGCGAAGATTTGAGAAGGCAGGAGTGCATCGAAGACTGTGGATATCCAGAATGGATTGGGATCTTTTGAGTTTTTTATGCGATTTTTATAGAGATCAACCATTTCGACTGTTTCCTTCATTCCCGAGGCCATCCTCAATTTCTTCGTCATCCAGTGTGATCGATTCGTCTATATCTGGCCAATTGCTTGTAACGTTTCTGGTTAGTTCCTCGATCGTGGGTTCTTCATATGAAACGTCCCATATTGGGTCATCTGCGGGTCGTTGCAGGATTGCTTGAAATAATTCTTCTGCAAATCGTTCGGCGGACGTAGTTGATGTAGGGGATGATGGCATTGTTCCTAGATCAGAAGGCAATTCTATTTCATTGTAGTTTTCGTGGTTTGGATAGTAGTATTGCCATCCATTATTTGTTCTCCTGATAATACTTCAGATTCTAGGGTATCCTGGTTCAAATTCATGTTGGTTATAGAATGGTGGGTTCGGAGTGCATGGTGGAGGAGGTATCTGGCGATCTGTGGTGATTGTGTAACTTGGTGGGAGAACGAAAGGGGTGCGCAAAGGGATTACTCGTGGTGGGAACATTTTGTAGTACATCATTCCTAAGTCTTCCCATTGGTTGCTGATTTCTCCCATTTCACTGTCATTGTTATCTCTTCCTGGATCTTTGGTTGTCCATTCACTATTAACGATACTATATGACCTGTTATCGATCCAATCATTCAATGTCTGAATGGCTTCTTCATTTTGTCTTATCCTCTCATTGCATCGTTCAGGGGTATAGTAGGATGGGTCGTGTGTGATCTGATTATGATTGTGCCTCGGATTCAAGGGCAAGGGTCTCCCACCGTGTGCTTCGACGGTGACACATGCTATATTTCCTGCTCTATAATGAAATGAATGTCGTCCTCAAAAGGGGTGAAGGTGATATGGTTCGAGAATAAAGAATTGCACGTGTTGTGGGAATTTTCTTGATGCTGAGAATTTGGCATGAGCAGGAGTGTAGTTTCGTGTATATATGCTGTTGAGTTTGAGGTGTCTGCGGTTGAGATATGTGACCATGATTGCTTTTCTTCCTCTACAATTGTCTTCTAGCTTTATATACCTGTAGAACTTCCGCAGCATTACCCAGATTGCACTCGGGTTCCCATGAGTTGTCGTTTGATCCGTAGCCTTTCCATTTGACCAAATATTGATACCCTGTGCCGCATTTTCGGTGTGCGAGAATTGCTTCTACTTCATATTCCTCATTCCCATTTATGAGATCAGGGGGTGGCATTGTGTAGTTTGGGCCATGAGCTTCGGTTTGTTTGTAAGGGTATAACAGGGACGCATGAAACACAGGGTGAATGCACCATTGCTTTGGCAGTTTCAATTTGTACGTCACCAGTCCCATTACTTGTTCGATAACAAAGGGTCCTTCCCTTTTAGGTGCTAGTTTTCTTGACTGATATGGAATGTGTAAATTTCTATTTTCGAGCCAGACCTTATTGCCTTTTTCAAACCATATGGATTTGTCCCTTCGTCGTTTTGCCACTAGTTGTCTAGCTAATTCGTGCACTGCTAGTGCTTCCTCCCTTGTTTTTCGTAACTGTAGTAGTCATTCTTCTGCTGCAGGTGTAGTCATTTTGTGGGAAGCAGTGGGGAGTGCTACAGGGTTGGTTCCATACATTAGTTGAAATGGTGATGCTTTGATGGCATCATGATGTTGGTTATTGTGTGCAAATTCTGTGATTGGGAGTAATCCTTTCCATTTGTGCGGTTCATTAGTACAGAATATTCAAAGGTAGACTTCTAATTCTTGGTTGACTCATTCTGTTTCTCCATCAGTCTGCAGGTGATATGCTGTGCTCATTCTGTGGTCGATTCCTAGCGCTTTTCTGATTTCTTGGAAGACCTTTGCTGAGAACTGCGGTCCTCTATCTGAGATGAGCATGTCAGGGAGGCCAAATCGTTTGAAGATCTCAGTAATGTATATGTTTGCTGTTCCCAGAGCATCGATTGTTTTGTTGCATGGTGTGAAAATTACCCCCTTTGTAAGACCATGGTCCACCGTGACCAAAATAGAGTCAAAACCATCCAAAAGAGGTAGATCAGTGATGAAATCTAGGGTGACCTGTTGAAATGGCTGCATTGCTTTTGACTGAATTGGTTGATATGCTGGTGTATTTGGGTGCATGTTAACCTTCATCTGTTGACATAATGCGCAACCTTCAATCCATTCCTTCACATGCCTGTACATCCCTGGCCACCAATAATCCCTCTTGAGTAATTCTAGTGTCTTAAAACGTCCTGGGTGTCCTGATGTAATTGCTTTGTGTATTTCCTTGATCAAGGTTGCACGCAATCTGTCATGATCAGGGACATAGACTTTTCCTTGATAGCGAATTAGTCCATTTACGTATGCCCAGTCCTGAAGCTGCAACTTGATTGGTGGAGCACGGTGCTTTTCAACCGCCTCAATCAGAATTCATCCAAAATCATCTTTTGACATTGCCTTTTGGAGATCTGTCACCAAGTTTTCTGCGATCAAGTTGATGAATCGTTCAGGAGGTAAAACCATCATTTCCTCCATCTGTTCCTCATTCCCCATATGATCTGGGTGTCTTGACAGTGCATCAGCTTTGAACATCTTTGTACCAGGGACATGTTTGATATGTAGGTCAAACTCAGATAAAAATGATGACCATCGTGCTTGTCTGGGTGTTAATCGTTGCAGTGTGCGGTAATATGACAGGTTTTTGTGATCACAGTGTATAATTGTTGTGTGCGGTGATCCATGTAATAAATGCCTCCAAGTTGCAAGTCCTTTGACGATTGCTAGCAGCTCCCGATCATATATCTGGTAATGTTGCTCCGTTGGGGTTAATGCATGTGAGATGAATCTGCAAGGATGCAAGGCTCCTGTTTCATCAGCCTGTTTTAGCACCGCTCCGATTGCTTTGTTAGATGCATCAGTTTGGAGGATGAACTGTCTTGTTATATCTGGCATCAATAGTACTGGCATGGATGCGAATTTCTCCTTTAGTTTATCAAATGCTTTCTGCTGTTCTGTGCCCCAAGTGAATGGCATGTCTTTTCTGGTTAAGTTGGTAAGTGGCCTTGCTAATGACGCAAATTTCCGATGAATCGTCGATAGAAATTTCTGAATCCAAGGAATGATCGAACTTGTTTAATTGTATAAGGGGGTGGCCAATTGGCTATTCCTGCCAGTTTGATTGGATCCATCTGTATTCGTCCTGGTTTGATGATCATACCCAGAAATTCGACTTCTTGTACAGCAAACTTGCATTTTTCGAGTTTCAGGAAGAGATCATTTTCCTGAAGTCTCTGAAGAACACGTTTTGTTCGTATTTCTAACTCTTCTTTTGTATTGGCGCAGATCAGAAGATCATCCATGTAAATAATGAGCCATCCCTCATTAATCATGTCCTGAAAATATTCATTCATCATTGTTTGGAAGGTTGATGGTGAATTGCAAAGACCGAAAAACATTACTGTTGGTTCGTAAAGGCCCCTGTTTGTGATAAATGTGGCTTTCCATTCATCTCCTTCCTTGATCTGGACATTGTTGTATCCCCATCTGAGGTCTAGTTTCATAAAGTATTGGGCGCTGGATAATTTCGTCATTAGATCGGAAACAAGGGGTAGCAGGTAAGCGTTTTTGATTGTCCACTCATTTAGATATCTGTAATCCTGACAAGGTCTTAAAGCGCCGCTTTCCTTTTTTGCAACAAAGAAGAATGGAGAGGCCTGTGGGGATTTCAATGGTCTAATGTATCCTTTTGTGACTTGTTCTGTGATCCATTCATCCAAGGACGATTGTTCCTTTAAGGATAGTGGGTAGATCTTGCTCACTTTCGGAGAGAAACCTTGTTTTAGTTCGATCGCATGATCCCAGGGTCTAGTTGATGGGAATCGTTCCAAGGCTTTCTTTTTGAAGACTTCCTTCCATTTACTGTACTCTGATGGTAGGGTAATTGGTGGTTCGTCCTTTTTGAGCTGGTGCTCCAGTGACTGAGAAGTCAATGTCTTTACTCTGATCCAATAATCGTCTTCTCCCCACTGTTTACTGTCAAGGGCCATTTGCCAGATTGGTCGATTTTCTTCTTCTTCAATTTGTTCCAACTGAACTGTTTTGCTTTTCCAGTTAATCATCGGATTATGTTTTTCCAACCAGGGAATTCCCAGAATTAGACGCTATTCTCCTAGTTTTGTGATCAGGAACCAATTGTTATATATTGTTCCCCCTATGGAGTAATTAACTCGTGTCCTGTGAGTGATTTCTCCATTGGTATTAATTGTTCCATCAGCGTTTCATACTTGAAGTGGTTTTTGTAATTTTTCCCTTTGTAAGTTTTTCATGATTTCTTCATCAATAAAGTTTCCATCAGCTCCACAATCAATTAGTGCAGAGGTTTCAGCAGGTAAATCGGACGATTGAACAGGGATCAAGATTCTTCTGATATTGTTTGACTGTACAATTACAGAATCAAGTGCTAATTGTTCTAGTCCATTGGAGGAAGTGTCAACTGCTGCCTGATGCTTCCTGATTAAAAACCCTCTGTTTTGAGTTCGTTTAGGAAGGTGTTCCTTTCTTCTTCAGTTAATTTGGTCAACATTGCCCTGATCGTTTTGATTGAGCCTCCTGTTTCTTCAGTGGTTGAGGGAATATTTCTGCCCTGGGAGGAGGATCTGGATGAGTTGTTGCTGCGCTTAGGGCAGTTCCAAGAAATGTGTCCCTTTGTACCACATCTAAAACATTTTCCTGCTTTCCTATACTCCTCTTTTTGCGCTTTGGTTAATCATCCAGTGGGCATTGTGTTAACTGTTCAATTAGTCCCTGTCTGATTGCCCCTGTTAGAGTTTCGATTGAAACTAGATCGATCTCCTGATCTGGACCCTTTTCCCATAAGTTGCATAGTTTCCCAGGTGAAGTGGAGCTGTTCTGCTTTTGTGTATGCATTGTTCATGGTTTTATAGTCCATCTGATGCTCCAGAACCTTGGTAGTGATGCTGTCTGGGAGTTTTCAAACAAAGGCTTGGAGTTGAGCTGTTAATCCAGTGAGGCTGGTGAGTTCAATCAAGGTGCGGAATTTCCGGATATATTCAGGGACTGGGAGTCCTCCTCCCACGCTTAAATTGGCTAGTTCGTTTAGTGCCCTGACTGCGCTGTTAATTTCTCCCCAATCAGCGATGAAATGTTGATGGAATGTTTCGTAGTTATTCCATTGTATTCCTGTTGCTTCTCCTTTGTTGGCGTTTAACTCACCTCAAATGATCGTTTTCCAGTTGTCCAGTTCTGGTCCTAAACATGCTAGAGTGTATCTGATCTTTTTCTCGTCTTTGCACTTATAGTTATTTTTGTTAAGAGCGAAGAAATCTTCAAGGGAGTCTAAAAATGACTGCGCCTCTGTTCACTTTCCTGTAAAGACCCTGATGGGCTGTGGTTTGATATCTCCTTTGGTAACCTCCATTGTGTCAGCCATTTCTTTTTTGGGTTCTTTCTTTGGTTCTTTGTCTAGTTTGTCCCTTTTCTCTTCGCAGAACTGGTACCAAGCTGTAACAGTTTCAGGTGGTACTGCAAAAAATGCTGCTCCTAGACTGAGTCTGTGGTATGGTGTGAACTCTGTCCACCAGGTAAGTTCTGGTTCGGTGATGGGCTTTTCTAGGAGGAGGTGTTTAATGTCATATTCTTTGTTGTACCACTCAATCCAGAGTTTTCTGGGTAATTCTTTGTCTGGATCTCCTTTTTCGTATTCTCCTGTAAAATAACTTTCGTCGATAGGGATGTTCTTCTTTATTCCTCTCCAACACCACTGGTTACTGAGTACGGAGAAGAAGACTTCGGTTCTTTCAAGATAGAAATCTCCATCAAAAACAACTGCTCCGTTAGGAGGTCTTTCTTTAAAGTCTTTGGGATCAATGATGTCTTGCTAGTGACAATGCACTGAGCGGTTCCTTCAGTTCCAACTTATGTTATGGACGATGCCTTCTTCATCATACTTAGAAACGACGAACAGAGTCTCGGTCTGCTCCCAGTCGTGACAACTTGCTGATAAGATGATGAGGACGCTAAGTCTGATGATGACAAAGGCCCTTAGGTCAATGTATTCAGCAATGAGGAAGAGAGGCGATGATTCGGAGGTTGAGAGGAAGGTAAGGAGAAAAGCTGTAGCTACCTGAGAAGGGAAGATGAAGGTAACTACTAAATGGAAATAATGTCCAAGGCAGTGCGTATGGTAATGATGATGATATAACTAGGATATGTCCATCCGCTGAGTAATAACAATGATGAGGAAAGAAAAAGAAACTGTAACAGCCAAGACATGGAAGAGAATCGCTAAAATGCTAGTTGTAAGTGCTGACTGTTCCATGAACCCATGTCACTCACCTTGCTTGAGGCATATGATGGCCAGCTTAATTTTGCGATGGATGCATGGATGTCACCTAATCACTGGGCATATGTAGCAATTTCAGTCCACTTGGAACACAATGGGGTAGCCTTCTCTATGATATTAGATATAGTGGAGGTAGCTCAGTCGCATTCCAGTGCCAACCTCGCTGCTGCCTTCATGAGGGTCCTGCAAGATTTTGGGATCACAGACAAGGTCAGTATTAAGCAATGAGGGTTAAAAGATGTGCTTATCCATTTTGTAGATCTTGAGTGTAACATGCGATAACGCATCCACAAATGATAAAATGATTGACCACCTCAAGTCTGGGTTGCCAGAGTTTGGTGGACGGGCAGGGCACACATGGTACTTTCTACACACCATAAACCTGATTGCTAAGTCCTTGATATGGGAATTTGATGCCAAGAAGAGTAATAAGTCGTCCAGTGGTGGGATCAATATTGATGAAGCAAGTGAAAGTGAAAGTTTGTCAGAAGAGCTAGTGTTGCCAGATGAAGACGATGACAGCAAGGATGCAGTTGACAATGACAATGGGTTGATTCACATGACTGCGGAAATGGAACCTACAGAGTGCACTGAGCACGAACAGCGCATTCAGCCCATCAAGTTAGTTCTCATGAAGGTATTGACCAGATTCTCTTCATACCTTTGTCTGATCCTCCTTTCTCAGATCTGCAAGCTGGTGTTCAAGATAATCCACTTGACTATGATTCTCCTTCCAGCCTGGTGCGAGACATTAAAGGACTTAAAGCTGGCATGCCGGAATATGCCGTGTGATGTTCAGACGTGGTGGAATTCCATGTACAACATGCTGGTGTTCGCAATAGAGTATCGCCGGGCTCTTGATTCCATGACCCAGAGACGAGATCTGGGCCTGCACATGTATGAGCTAGATCCTGAAGAGTGGCAACTTGCACAGCAATTGGCAGATGTTCTCAAGGTACAAATAAATACATACAGATGTCTTGAGCCACACACATGTCGAGACGAATCAACATGCACAATAACTTATTTCAATGGTTCTTTCAGTCTATTATCTTTATAACTGACCCACATCTTTACAGATCTTGAAGGATGCCACTTCGTTTTTCTCACATTCTACTCCCAACCTCACAACTGTGATCCCAGTGATGGATCACATTGAAGAAGTTCTAACTGACTTTTCTGACAATGAAGACTATGATTTGTCGATTCGGCATGCCATCGGCCTCGCAAGAAAGATGCTAAACTGGTACTACTCACTCACAGATGCTTCAGAAGTGTACAGGATTGCAATGGGTGAGTAGATTGTCACACGCTGATTATCTACTGATATAAGCACTAGTGCTACACCCACAGCACAAACTGACATACTTCCTCAAGGCACAGTGGTCACCTGATTGGATTGAAGTAGCAGAGAAGATTGTGCATGAGGAATTTGATCAGTACACATCTATTGAGGCCGGGAATGGAGAAGAAGATACAGAACATGAAGTTGTTGTTGAAAACGAACAGGTGAGCTATGAAACTGACCTAGCTTAATAGAAAACACTAACTACATTTGCCCTACAGGCTCAGAGTACGAACATCTTTGATCAGTTAGCAGTGCTCACACTGCCCAAGCCTTCTGACATGCGGTCTGAACTAGACTGCTACCTGAGCAGTGACATTGAGAATGTTGTTGATGGATCAGCACAGTGGCATGAGAGGCGTGTGGCATATCCTTGACTATCATGGATGGCACTCAACTACCTCTCCATTCCTGGTAAGTCTTGATTTCATTCCCATGACCCAGATAACTTATAGCTTGAGTTTCATCTAGCCACATCTGTCAACGTTGAATGTATTTTCAGCTGTGGTCAACTTTTGCTATCACATACACAGACCACACATGCTTTGTTGTGTGGTGGTCAATGGAGCATCATGAACATTGTCAAGACAGAAGATGTCTGGAGTGTAGCTGAAATGAAGGATGTTGAGGGTGATGAAGAAGCAATGGAAGATGGGTGGGATTCAATTACTGTACAGTAGAAAATACAATACCTCGACCTACAATAGCTACATATCAATGGGTATACCCCAGGAGGGTACCTAACCCACACCCATGGGAAATATACCTGGGCAAAACCCATACCCACCTCTGGGGTATGGGTGGATCATGGGGTATGGGTGTGGGTCGGTCCTACAGTACCCTGGGTTTTACCTGTGGCATTCCCTAGCGGTGGGTGGTGGCAAGAAGAACAGTGTAGGTTGAGTGAGCATGAGCATATGAAGTTCAACATGTCACAAACAAGGACAAATTCGGACTTGACTGCTCTTGACGTTTGCATCTGTTTCGACCTCAGTGCCCACCAGACAGGCACCTCATTTACAGTGACTCAAAAAAGTGATTCAATGTTTGGTGCTTTTGCACTGTTTGTAGAATAACTCAAGAACAAAGACAAACAAAGACAACATATGAGGGGCAGAATGACAGTATTACATAAGGGCAACATGCCAAAAAAAAAAAGATTATGTAATTAGGCACAGTATCCATGGAGATATAGGCCCTTTAATCTGATGACCCATTGAATCACTTTTTTGAATGTGTATAAGAAATATAGGAAATGGTCATTCTAGTACTTTGTATTACCCCCCTTTGCTTTTATTACTGCTTCCACCCTTCTAGGCATGCTTTCAATCAAGTTCTGACACAGCTCTGGCTCTATATCATTCCACACCTCTGTCACTCTCTCCCAAATCTCCCAAACTCCTTTGGCTGGTGTTTCATGCTTGGCCAACTGG
>MIPV01003472.1:4676-22527 GCA_001983365.1 Amanita bisporigera | reverse complement strand
GTTTCGACACTCCCCCTTGTTGAATATTTGACTGAATGTTAATTCCACACAAACCAAGCATCTTGGTATGTTTATTCAACATTAGGTTCTTAGTTAAAATATCTGCTGCTTGATCATCAGTTTTTATATACTAAATCTTCTTTCACACATTGTCTTATATAATGATATCTAACATCCATGTGTTTTGTTCTTTGTTCTTGAGCTGGATTAGAAGCCATATAAATAGCCGCTTGATTATCCATTATTAAAGGAATGAATGTAATTCTGTATCCTAACTCTTCAAACAAATTCTTTAACCATGATATTTGTCTACATGCATCAGATGCAGCCATATATTCTGCTTCTGTTGATGATAATGCTATGGTTTTCTGTTTTGCTGATTTCCAGTATACTGGTGCTCCTGCTAATTTTACAACCATTCCTGTTGTTGACTTCTGATCAATAATATTTGAAGCCCAATCAGCATTAGCATAACACATCAATCCATATGCATCTTTACCATTATATGTTATACAGTAGTCAAGTGTACTACCAACATATTGTATTATATGTAATGCCTTCTTTATATGTTCTTCTGAAGGATTACTTACAAATTGAGACATTAATATTGTAGCATATACAATATCTGAGGTCTTTATGTTCAGCCATGCATTTTACGTAGACTCCACGTAGACTCCAGGCACTCCATGTGGAGTCTACGTGGAGTCTGCATACATCTAAAACATAATTTCTCCAGACTAAAATAACCTGGACTCTAACATAGAATCTATGTAGACTCCATGCTGAGTGCCTGTACTGAGCATGGAATCACAAGGAAAAGCATTTACATGGGTTCACATGGAGTCCACATAGACTATTTGTACTTATTTATCCATTGCTATGCCACTCAATTAGTCATCCAATCAAATGTGTCAAGCAACCACCACTGCTTGTCACGGTGTCACCGCCGCCACACTGCTCATCACAGCGTCACCGCCATCACATCGCCACGTCACCACGTCACACGCCTGGCACCATCGCTGCCCCGCTGCTCGTCACCACCACTCGCGACACCCACCACCCAACAAAATCGAGAAATCACTCAATAGAAAGATGCGTCCCCGCTACATTGGACCCTATGTGGTGGTGCATATGTACTTTGTGAACTAGATGGCACAGTACTTGATAGGCCATATGCTATGTTCCGGGTAATCCCGTATTTTGCTAGGCAACAGCTAACCATTCCCAACAGCATATTGGACACAAGTGTGGAACATATGGAGAATATGGCACATTCTGCATCACAAGGAGATGACGATCCACAAGGGATACCAGCAGAAAAAGACATGGAGGAAGACAAGGAAGACAAGGAAGACCAGGTATTTTACCACTCAGATCAGGAATACAACACTGACCTGGGCGATTATTGAAAGCGGTCCATGTTACAGTTTCTTTTCTTTCCTCGTCATCCTTGTTACTCAGCGGATGGACTTATCCTAATTATATCAGCATCATTACTATACGCATTGCCTTGGACGTTATTTCCATTTAGTAGTTACTTTCATCTTTCCTTCTCAGGTAACTACAGCCTTCTTCCTTTTTCATCGTTTCTATTGTTCTCCAAACGTATATAAAGACCTCTCTTGTACAGTAGTACCTCAGTTCCAACTTAGACAAATCTTACCTTCTTCTCAGTCTCTAAAAGTCATCGCTTCTCTTCCTCATCGCTGAATGCATCGACCTAAGGGCCTTCGTCATCATCAGACTTAGCGTCCTCATCGTTCTATCAGTAGTTGACACGACTGGGAGCAGACTGAGACTCTGTTCGTCGTTTCTAAGTACAATGAAGAAGGCATCGTCCATAACAGTCCACAACAGATTAGCATCAAACCCACAATATGTAGTTATAGGTTATCTTATTTTTATTGTGCGCCTTGAGTTAGCCACTCTTATTTACTCACTTGTTTCACTCTCAAAAATGCCGAAAAACGGAAACCACAGCACAAACACAGTTCAATATACAAAGTACAAAAAACACAAAAACAAAACAAACAGCGACAAAGGCCAACAAAGGAAATCCCGCTACACGTTGCCATATGGAGCAGGCACAGCCATAGTCATGTCATCTCCAAGACCCTCGACTGCCACAACTCCCAAGTCTGCCACTTCTGGCTCCCCTGCGACTACAGCACCCCCTGCCTGGTTGACATCGGCCACCTCACTCATATGCTGTGGAGTGTTACAGTTTCTTTTCTTTCCTCATCATTGCTATTACTCAGCGGATGGACATATCCTAGTTACATCATCATCATTACCATACGCATTGCCTTGGACGTTATTTCCATTTAGTAGTTACCTTCATCTTTCCTTCTCAGGTAGCTACAGCTTTTCTTCCTTTTCCATCATCTCTATTGTTCTCCAAACGTATATAAGGACCTCTCCTGTACAGTAGTACTTCAGTTCCAACTTAGACAAGTTTTACCTTCCTCTCAGCCTCTGAATCATCGCCTCTCTTCCTCATCGCTGAACATATCAACCTAAGGGCCTTCGTCATTATCAGACTTAGCATCCTCATCATCCTATCAGTAGTCATCACGACTGGGAGCAGACCGAGACTCTGTTTGTCGTTTCTAAGTATGATGAAGAAGGCATCGTCCGCAACATGGAGAATAATGACCCGTGCCTCATTCTGGAGCCAGGGTATCGAATCGGCCCTCTGCAAAAGAAAAGAAGTTGGTAGTTATGTAGCAGAGATCCCGCTGCTCATCTACAATAGCCCGCTGCCCTCTAACGACCTGCTGCAACCAGTTGGTTTGCTCACAAAGGAGTGTGTGGGTTTGAGCAACAAGTGAATTGGTTTCAGCAATAGCGGCCACCAACATCATAAGCAACCGCTGCAAAGCCTGCATCCCATCACGTATGCCTTGAAGAACACGAAGCACGTCTTCAACAGGACTTGGCCGCTCCGCTTCTGGCACATCATCCTTGTCTGCCTGTTCATTGTTGCTCGCCTCCACTACCTCCTTAGACTTCGCCTTCTTTGACGGCTGCCCTGAAACAGATTTCCTGCCCACGCTGCAAACTTGACAAAGGCACTGGCACTTGCCACACACCTTGCTCCTGGCCCCCGTGGACAGATAACAGGTGATTCTGGCCTTCACACACCTACAGGTTTCATCAGTTGTGCAAACACCATAAATGGAAGCTCCACTTACCGGTCACAGGCCTGCTCATTTGGGGTGCTCGATTTTGACTGTTTTGATGGTCCTGTATCTGCCCCTCCACTTGCCGCCCTAAGCTGCTTCTGGCTCGTCCTCAACCTGAACCATGCTACTTCACCTTGGCTTGCCACCACCAAAGCCTCTTGGTTGTGCTCAAGCAAGGTGCGTTCCACTTCTTCCACCTCGGCCCATACACTCACAACATCCAACAGTGACAAATCACTAAATTACCCTGGTCCTAGGCCCCTGAAGGCTATATCCGTATATACATAAATACTCTTCATTTCGTAATCCTTGGGGATAGCCATCGCTTGACCACGCGTCCCTGAGAGAGACCCGTACCTATTAGAGGTATAGCGGTGTTTGGGCAACCGTTCGGCCCCAAACTAGTATACATTCGTAATCGTCTTAACATACCCGTACGTACGTGTTGCAAGGGCGGTTGTGGACCTTGAATGCATCCCAAGCGAGTGACAGGCCAAGACCTTCCTCACTCACGCACGGGCCACCAAGACGGACAGATCAAGAAGACCCCGCTTTTTATCAGACATTCTAAGACAGGACGGCGTCACGGAGGAGGATATCGATAATTTTGTAAACCAAATATTATTTGGTGCTATCCCAGCTTCAGACAACGACGACGATCTTCCCGATCTAATCGATCAGGACGGAAATGGTCACAGTTCGGATTCGATCACTGAGGAACCTCATCAGTGGCAACCAGCACTGTTTCAGATCACACAGCAGCACCCAGCTACAATCCAAATTGACAACCTCTTTAACTCCGACGCAGATTACATCGGTGCAGTAGCTCCAGCCTACTCTCCACCTCCTCCCGCATTTCGCAGTCCATCACCCAAACCACCTAGACCCGAAAGTTCGAACTGGTTTAGATCCCGCACAAATTCAATCCAATCACTACCACCCCCATTCAGATCCTCCTCCCCATCCAGAACAGATTCATTGGTCACCACATGATCTAGTGCCAGTTGGGAAAGATTCTACGCTGCACATAATCCCTTTCTCATGAACCCATATCCCCATGCAAACACAATGGCTGATGCAGGACCACACAACCCTGATGTCGACATGAACTTGGCTCAGCTCCTGGCAATGCTAAATATGCAAAACACCACCATCAATGCGTTGCAGGAACAGCTAGCCATTTTTCAAGAGCAAATGGCACAAGCCACACAAGCAGCAGCAGAAGCGGAAGAAGCCGCAGCCGCAGCACCACCGCCACCAACCGTCCCGGTTGTCAATATACCCGAAGGAACGGTATTCAACATCCAAGCCCCCGCATCAAGCAGAAGTTCCAAAATAGAGGCAAACAAGCCTCCTGTATTCGAAGGAGATATGGCCGAAGTGGACAGCTTTATCAATTCATGCCGATTGTATATTCGGCTAAAGATGGAAAACCATGAAGAAGCAGAAAAATGTTTCTTTGTGATGACATACATGACGAAAGGAGTTGCATTAGATTGGAGGGACAATCTAATTAAAGATATAAATGATGGAGACGAGCCGATGTTCGGCCACGTCGAAGATTTGTTCGCACGGATTAAAAAAGAATTCAGCAACACAGATGAACAGTCATCCAAGATAGCAGAAATGCGTACTATGACGCAAGGATCGAAAACATGCGAGGAGCATGTACAATATTTCAAAAAGGTATCCCAAGGTACGGGATTTACGGGCCGCACTTTGCTCGAACAGTTCAAGCAAAGTTTAAACGCTGGGCTCAGACGAAGAATCTTGGAGGCAGAAGAAGTCCCCGAGACTGTAAATGGATGGTACGCAAAAGCCATCAAGTTAGACCGGCAGTACCGGCAAGCCAAGGCTGAAGAGAAATATTTCTCTTCGAGGAACAGTAACTCCGCCAATAGGAGTGAAGGGTCTCAAGGACCTGATACGTCAAAAAAGACGGTACCGGCTGGCCAGCCAAAACCCAGATGGCCATTCTCATGACCATCAGGATCAGCGAGTCAGCCACAACAGGTAGCTGGACCCTCCTCGTCGAGTAATAACAGCAACACAAGACCACCCCGCGGACCAAACGACATGGACGTGGACCGAGCAAGATGACCGCCGCCAAGATGTTACAAATGCGGCAGAATAGGACACATGATGCAAGACTGCAGATCGGGTCTCGATGTACGATCAATGACCTTCAACGAAATGAAGGAATATTTCAAGAAGGGTGACGAAGATTTAGAAGACGAAGGGAGCCAGTAAGTCCCAAATTGGACTCCCTTAATAGATACAGTGTATTGGACGTTTGTGAGCTAACAACAGAAAAAGTTGAATCTGAGTCCTCAAGGGACTTGGAAATGACTCTGCAGAAGGCGGTCTCTAGTGCGAAAGTACAGGAGCGCGGCAGGGCGGTTAAACCTGTGCTTAATTCCTCTAAACACCACAGACAAGTCAATGCAGGGACACATTTTGTTAGAACGATTGGATTAAAAGAAGAAATCTTAATGAAAATAGGACTTGAGACTTTAGATACACACGAAAAACATGAGCAAACAGCGCTACTGGACTCAGGAGCGACGGGTTTGTTTATGAATAAAGAATTTGCAAAAAAAATGAATTTCAGACTAATTCCCTTAGCACGACCAATCCCAGTTCGTAATGTGGATGGGACCCATAATGAAGGTGGTATGATTAAACACGAAGTAGATTTAATCATGAGCTACCAAGGACACCAAGAAAGGGCCACATTCGAAATTTGCAAACTAGGGAAGACAGATGTAATCATTGGATCAACATGGTTACGAAAACACAATCCAGAAATCAATTGGATTACAGGGGAAATAAATCTTACACGATGCCCACGGTCATGTGGACACAAACAAAGAGAATGGACCACAGAGCGGGAAAAACTAGCACGTACAGCAGAACACTGGGAGTCTCTGCAGTATCTTTGGGAGAAAGAACGAGAATTAGATTTTGCTTACTGGTTAGAGCAAAAACTAATCAACGACGAGGAACTTACGTATATGGAGGAAATCAAACATCCTCACAATTACGGACATGGAAACAAATATCCATTCCTCCCCATATTCCCACCACGATCGCCAAAAGCTGGATCTTTTATAAAAGAAATAAACGAACTTAAAAAACTCAGCCCCGAAGAGATGGTACCTTCAAAGTATCATCAATACATAAAAGTATTTGAAAAAGCAGCATCAGAACGAATGCCAGTTCGAAAACCATGGGATCATGCTATTGATCTCAAACAAGGTTATGAACCCCGAAAAGGAAAAGTGTATCCTTTGTCACCTGACAAACTACAAGAAGTACGAGACTTTGTAGATGATCAGCTTAAGAAAGGGTATATTCGACCTTCGAAATCACTGCAGACGTCACCAGTCTTTTTCGTAAAAAAGAAAGATGGAAAGAAACGAATGGTACAGGATTACCGTTACCTTAACGAATGGACAATTAAAAATAATTATCCATTACCGTTGATATCAGAGCTCGTAGACTGAGCAGGTAAAGCCAAGCACTTTACCAAGTTGGACTTACGTTGGGGGTACAATAATGTACGAATTAAAAAAGGTGATGAATGGAAAGCCACCTTCACCACACCGGAAGGAGCATTTGAACCAGTGGTTATGTTCTTTGGGTTAACAAATTCACCCGCTACATTTCAGGCGATGATGAATGATATCTTTAGAGATATGATTAACACAGGCAAAGTTATCATATACATTGACGATATCCTCATCTTCACTAAAACCAAAGAAGAACATACGGAAATCATACTAGAAGTACTCCGCAGGTTGCAGGACAATGATCTATATGTAAAACCAGAAAAATGCGTATGGGATGTAGAGGAAGTAGAATTTCTAGGGGTAATCATTGGCCCAAAAGGAATTCGCATGGATCCAAGCAAAGTAGAAGCTATACAAAAGTGGCCAGTGCCCACTTGTGTAAAAGATGTACAGCGCTTCCTTGGACTGGCAAACTACTATCGTAGATTTGTCAAAGACTTTGCAAAGATTGCACAACCATTGCATGGATTAGTGCGCAAAGACAAAAAATGGGAATGGACAGGAAAAGAGCAAACAGCTCTAGAAACTCTAAAAAAAACTTTTACCGAAGAACCATTACTGGTTGCCCCAGACTCAAACTGAAAATTCAGGATAGAGTCTGATGCCTCAGATTTCGCAACAGGAGGTGTTTTATCAATGTTATGTGACGACGACAAATGGAGACCATCAGCATACTTGTCAAAAACACTTAACGATACCGAGAGGAACTATGATGTCCACGATAAAGAAATGTTGGGCATAATGCGATGTCTCGAAACATGGAGACATTACTTAGAAGGAGCAAAGGAAGAATTCGAGATCTGGACAGATCACAAAAATCTCGAATACTTTATGAGTGCAAAAAAGTTAAATAGACGACAAGCCAGATGGGCTTTATATCTTAGTCGCTTTAACTTTAAAATTATTCATAAAGCAGGCTCAACAATGGGGAAGGCTGACTCTCTGTCCAGGAGGCCAGATCATAAAGAGGGAGTGGATAGTGACAACAAGGATGTAACTCTGTTGAAACCAGAGTTTTTCAAAATTGCAGCCTTGCAACAAGGTCACTTGCTGATTAATGGAGCAGAGAAAGGCATCCTAGCAAAGATCCAAAAGTCAGACGCTAGAGATGAAGAGGTAGTTAAAGCAGTGGAAGCAATGAAGAAGGCAGGCGTTAAAAGGATTAACGCAGGAGAATGGCAGATGGAACAGGGACTTGTCCTATGGAGAGGAAAAGTATATGTTCCCAAAGATGAAAAATTACGAATGGAGATAGTACAACTCCATCACGATACACCCATTGCAGGACATGGAGGACAGTGGAAGACGATTGAACTCGTCACAAGGAATTATTGGTGGCCAGGAGTCACTAAATTTGTCAAAAAATATGTCGCTGGATGTGACAAATGCCAAAGGAGTAAAAATTTCCCAGAACCACCAGCAGGGAAACTAATGCCAAACTCTGCCCCAAGTTGTCCATGGATGCACATTTCTGCAGATTTCATCACGAAACTGCCAGAATCACATGGACACAACTCCATATTGGTGGTATGTGATAGAATGTCCAAAATGGCACAATTTATACCCACATCCGAGGAAACATCAGCACAAGGATTGGCAACGTTATTCAGAGATCATATATGGAAACTCCATGGTCTCCCTGAATCAATAATATCCGATCGAGGGCCTCAATTCGCCGCACAAATGATGAAAGAATTGAACGAAATGTTAGGCATTTCTACGGATTTGTCTACAGCCTTCCATCCACAGATGGATGGACAAACAGAACGCATGAATCAGGACTTAGAACAGTACCTGAGAATTTTTGTGGACCATCGCCAAGAAAATTGGTCGGGATGGCTCGCTATTGCCGAATTCAGCTACAATAATAAAATTCAGGCATCAATTAAGGAAACACCGTTTTTCGTAAATTATGGAAAACACCCAAGAATGGGAATCGAACCCAGAAGAGGGGGTAGTCACCCAGCCGCTAGTGATTTTGCCATGAAAATGAAAGAAATTCATGATGAAACACAAGCAGCATTACGAAAATCGCAGGATGACATGAAGTTGTATGCAGATAGAAAAAGATCAGAAGCTCCACAGTATAAAGTTGGAGATAGAGTATGGTTATCCACCAAGGATTTGCAACTTTCGAACAGACCTACACGAAAGTTGGCAGAATGATGGATTGGGCCGTATCCCATCAAACGGATCATTTCTGCTAATGTCGTCGAACTCGATTTACCCTTTTCACAACAAATTCATTCGGTTGTGAATGTTTCCAGATTACGTCCTTACATCAGACCAATGAAAGGACAGAAAATAGCACCGCCACCACCAGTTGAAATAGATGGTGAAAAAGAATATGAAGTAGAAGAAATTGTGGATGTAAGATTAAAAAGAAACAAGATGGAATATCTTGTTAAATGGAAAGGTTACATGACAGAACACAATTCGTGGGAACCTAAGGAAAATTTACAAAATTCAAAAAAGAAAATAAAGGACTTTTATAATAAATACCCAGGCACCATTCGAGTCATTGACAAAAAAGTCTTTGACAGTCTAAATTTCAAAAAATATGAGAATCTTACAGAATATCAGGGTCCAATCATTTCCAGAATTGATGTCAACGCAGTAGCAGAAACTGCGCAATGGGAGAAAAATTGGAGGAAATGGAAAGGCACAGAACTGTTGACACAGTTAAATGAACCATCGGATAAAGATGGTCCATGCAATTGCACTGGGTGTGACAATTAAAGAGACAAAAGAATGGGCCCTGGAGTAGGGCCTTAAACTGCTTCCATCAGTTGTTAAAGGTCATACTCGGCCTTCCCAGTCAAACATGGGCAAAAACAAACGTAACAACTGTAAAACAAAGCCAACCAACATTCTTCACCTTGGAGGTTACTCCAATGTGTCACACCAATGCACCGGATTCTCGCGCTGTCAACATGAAAACACAACACCTTTACCTACTCTTCCCCGTCGTCCCCAACCTCGCATCACCATGTCCCACACCGTCAAAATGTGGGTGGAAAGAGTCCAAGCTGGACAAGACCTGTGGTCGCTGTCAGCGCCAGCATTCAATGCCTGGCAGCACTACATGTATCTCAAAAGAAATGGTTTAGATGGATACGCATCCATGGAAAACTCTTAAGGCGCTCATCTGGAAGCTGAGCCTTGAAGAGGGGGTACTGTCATGACTCGAAACTTTTCGATTTTTCACTAAGACATTTTTATTCATTTTCTTTGTTTTGATCTAAGGTTGCAGCCAAACATCGTAGATAAGATAACGATTATCTAATCATCACTAAGATTAGATAACGATTAGATTAGATACCGGAGCTCGGCCTTGCTTATGTAGTTACGCTTATGCACACAGACTTCATTTCCCACTTACATGTTTCTCATTACATAAAAGCGCAGCAATGCGCAGCTAGGGTTATACAGCCTTTAGGGCTACACACAGACCATGTACTTAGGTATATAAGATGTGCAATCCAGAACCCAGAGTCCTCATTCGAGTTCTCTTGGGTTTCCCCCTTGTCTACTCTAGCCTCCTCTCTTCAGTCCTACTACTGGGGCCCTAAGTTGTCATGACGAGGGTAGTCCTGATAGCCCATGCGTCGTTTTGCTGTAACTCTTTCTGACCAGAAGACCAAATGCAATGTGGCAGCCCAATTCGAAGCTTGTCCTTCACTTGCCTTATATAATGCTTGTCAAATGTCATAGTGACTCCGCTCCACAATCCTGTTGGCATGCGAGTTGTAGCCTGAAATGTGTATGTGATGGATGTGGTACTTCTTGGCTAGATAGTCGACCACGCGGATGATGGGAGTTCTGTTGTCCATGACAATTTCTGCTAAGCTACCCCAACGGCATATGAGGTTCTCAAAGATCCAGTCACCAATAGCGTTGGAAGTTTCCCATCACAAAGCGCAATACTCCGGATAATGTGTGATAGCGCAATGAGCCTGGATCAGGTACTTGAACTGGTTTGATGGTGAAAGGTGCATGGTATCCATGTGGACTTTGGCAAAGACCAGAGCAGGTTCCACAACAACTGGTGGGATTCGGAATAATTGAAGTTGTTGCTCCTGGCAAACGTGACACAACTTGATGTACCATTTGATGTCATCTTGCATCTGTGGCCACCAAAAGTGTTCTGTGATCACGGCGTGGGTTGCATAGAATCCTTGATGCCCTAGCTCGTCATGGCAGCTGACCAAAATGCGAAGCCGCTTGTGTGGGTATAGCACTACTTTGTGCGCACCGCCCCTATCTTTGAACCATAGCCAGTCATCTTTCACGAAGAACCTCATACAGTATCGTGTAAAACTGTGCCACTCATCGTCGGATAGCTCTTCCAGTCTTTCCAATTCCGCTAAGAATCGCTTGGCCATTCCAGCTGTTCCTCATCTTTTGCCACCATTTCCTTTTGCCAGGGAAATATCCTGTCATAGGTAAGTGCATCGTCATCCATGGGCAGAATCAATCCTTCCTGCTCTGGAGCTGGCGTGTCTGTATCTACTATGAGGGCGGCAGCCAAGAAGCATTCTCTATGATCTGCAACCCTTCCCAACTGCAAACCGGGTCTGACCCATCCACTGGGGATGCCGTAATTGCACAGGATGTCGGTTCAGCTGTGATATTGCTGTGGCTGGCGACCTGTTGATCTGGTGCATAAACCCATAAAGATTGTCGATCCAGGCATCGAACTCCTCATCTTCTTCGCTGTCTGGCTCCTTGTCTTGTGGTTGCTGCGGATGCCTCAATAATCTGTCTGGCATGTGCAATCTTCTGGGTACGTGAACTAGCTTAAAATGGAACATCAGGATAGATAGTATCCATCAGTTAATGGAAGTGGAAGGCATGATATTGGGATTCTTCAACATGTCTTTAATGTATCTTGCATTGACTTCCACTATCAGATTCTGCACGCCAATAAGGTATAACTTGAGCACTTTTAAAGTGCAGTACAACCCGTAGATTTCCAGCTTTGGTTGGGAAAAGCAGGCCTCATGCTCGTTCAAAGTGATGGACCCGAAGCAGTTGTAGTAGCAGATGGATGGCTTGTCCAGGTCACATTGACACAGGAAGAATCCTATGGTGATCCATGAGGTATCCACGGCTAATATAACTGGCGCATCTGACTTGTAATTAATGGACCAGAGTGTGGGAGATGCTATGAGAGCTTCCTTGAGATCTTCTTGCACGGCAGCCTGTTCCACCCCAAACATGAACGGAACACCTTTGTGGGTTAATGCTACCAACGGACTCGCCCATTTTGCAAAGTTTTTGATGAAAATCTGGCCTACTCCCACGGTTCCTAAGAATGCCCATACTTCTGACAACGACGTGCAAGGGGCCCAGTTTGTGATCATGGCTAACAAGTCTTTTTCTGGCTTGCACCCTTTGTATGTGCATAGATGTCCTACCATGGTGATGCTGGGAGCACAAAGGACGATTTTCTTGCTGGAAAACATTCTGCCAGCATACTTCATACATTGGACAACCCAGTTGACGCCTTGGAAATGCTCCCACACAAAGTGTCAAATACCTGGATTCTCTGGTATCGTTTTGTAGGTGCCATCTGCTCATTCGTATTGTGTTGCCAGGCCTTTCACTGGGACATCATTGATGTGTGGAATCGTGAGTTCTGGGATTTCTGGTTGTAGGATGCATGTTACATCATCATGGAAAATTGGAATGGAATTGGTCCATCCCATAGGTAGCATTGTCAAGTGCATGGTGCCAAAGGGCATCTGGAACATCATTAGGTTGCGGGAGTCTTCTGCGAGTGGGCACTCATCATATCCGACATAGAGGTCCAACATTGCACCACAAGCATGACCTGCAAAATTCTCTGCAAGATGTTCCAGAATTGGGGTAATGCCTGAATGTTGGATCGTGATGGTGTTGAGGGGCTTGAGTGAATGTACCAGCCGTAATTTGCTGGTTTTCTTTAATACACAAAACCACCGTGACTGATATGATGAGTTTGAGGGTTCATAGACTCCTGTGTCAATTTTAGTACAGATGATGCCACATATCTGGTTGTATAGTCCTGGCGGTATAGGAATGTTATGCTGGATCCATGGGGTATGCAGTATTGTTGGTATATTGACCGGCGGAAAATATTCTGCTTTGAACTTTCCGTGCTCGCCATTGTCCCATGCAAAAGCTTTGTCATGTTTTGTCATAAAATGGTGCATTAGCTTTACTTCTTCCAGCCATAGGAATTCTGTGTCATGTTCTTTCTCGAGTGCTTGCTTGTGTTCCATCGTATAGTGCCCATGTGGCACAAACTCTGGTGATATCCTACTTAACTTGGGTAGCTCGTCTAAAGGGTTGCCTGTGATATTGTGGACTATGTGGAATTCTTTCAGTAGTTGGCTGATGACCAGTTTGATCTTTTTGTCAACAGGTTTGTATTTCTTCTTTTGTGCAGAGAGGAGAACTGGAGAAATGTGGCTGCAATGTGGTCGTATGGAAGCGGAAGTGCAGGTCATAGTGATTGGTGATTCACATTTAGTTGGTTTTGCACGAATTTTGTTGATGTAGGCCTTGGTGAGCGGGTTGGAGTTTTCGGTCATGATTTCTCCCAACTGTAGTGTGGCACTGAGATACAGGCTAAGGTAGCTGGCATTTATGTTTGTGTTATTTACATGGGTGCTCGGCAGTATAGACGGAATAGGGAGGTATGCTTCAACATCTATTGGATTCTTTGTCTTTGGGTCTATATTTATAATACATGCTACCTCTCCTTGATGCGTCATCAGTTCCTTGAGGTCGTCGGAAAATCCTCCTGTTCTTCTCACATTTTGATATACTTTGGCAGTCCATGCGGAGTTGTCGGTATCATTACCACCACATCACTGTTAGGGTCGTGGATGGTGATAGTCTGTTCTTTGTTTTTGTAGTTGCACACAATAGACTCTGTGAGGACGTCAAGCAGTTGGCCTAATAGGATGTCATATGTGGGAGACCGGATCAGGTGGACTTGGAAGTAAAGCTCTATATTTCTGATCTGGAATGGCACATTCTTTGCTAAGCCGAGAGATGTGTCGACTTCTCCATTGGCGGCTTCCATGTTGATTGTGATGGTGGGATTGTACAGAATCCCAACTTGATTGCATATGGCATCTGACATACAGACTATGGAGCATCCTGGATCAACGACGCACTCTACTACTGCATGATTGTCGAGGTGGGTTTCAAGGCAGCGTAGTGTGTGTGATTTCTTTGCAACTTGAAGGCAGGGTTTGTTGGCAGGTCCTGCTGCGTAGTAGGCCTCTGCTATATCTGGTATGACGTATACTTCCCTCTTGGGGTCTTGATTGCTGGCGTTGTAAAAGCTAGTGCTGTTAGCGGGTACCCAGTGCAGTGTTAGGAACTCCTGGAGCTTCTGACGTATTTCTGGCAATGTTGCAAGTAGTTCCTCAAAGTTTAGGTGGCAAGCGTGGCTTTGCAGAGCTCGTGTGAAGGTGTCTTTAATGAGTTTATCATTTTGCACAGGCGTCATAGTCATATACGACAGGTCTTTGCTTTTGGGCACCGCAGCTCCAAAGGGTCGTTCCACCGGTGGCTGATAGTTCGCATCGCGGGCCTCTGAGAATGGATGTGTCGGATCCTGATTTTTTGTTACCTCCAGGGAGACAACCTCCACAGGTTTCTTGCCCTCTTTGTTGCTTGTGGCAGCGTGTTCTTTCCCTTTCATCTGTACCAGAATCTCTACTCCATCAAACACTACCTTCTTCTTTGCTTGGAGCACCATGATCCTCCTCTGCAACTTCTCCACTTCTTCATTGTCATCCTCTTCTTCTTCTACCATGTAGGATAAAGCCAGTGCTGGTGTAGCGGTCATGGCTACTTCTGGTGACTTTGTGTGCAGCAAGTAGAACATTGTGGGACAAATGTTAGATGGGGGTGCTGCTTGCGCATCAACCCAATGGTGGAACTCGTCGACATTTTCTTTCATTGTATTGGCGGGAATGTACTGTGGAACATAGCTGCCAGTTGGTGAAACGATCCATCCTTCCATATTTTTCAGGATCTTTCCATCTGCTAAGTATTGCTCGACATCTGGGCACCCACTAATGAAATGCACATTGTTTCCACAAAAATTGCACTGCTGACTGTTGGGTGGCCCGGGGTGCATAGTTCCTAATGCGATAGCATTGGTGCCAGTTGCGGGGGACCCATAGCTGCAGAACTGGGTGGTGGGTGGCAGAGGTTGGTATTGGTTGGCGGCCATTGACTGCGCCAGCGTCTGCATCATTGTTTGCCCGAATTTTTTGAACAAGGCAGTCATATCTTCTTGCTTCACGTACTGTGCAGCGGGTGGCTCAGACCGCAGTGGGAGGTGTGACAATGGTTTCGTTTTAATTGTGTAAGATGGCATTGAGGCCCAGTTGATTAACTTGTGGTAGAAAGATTGTCCCTGAATAACTTCTTGCACTGCTGCTAGCATCTGCTCCAATGAGAATGGATCTCCACAATGCACATTTGGGTATTGATTGCACATGCATCAGTACATTTCCATAGCAATGTTGACCTGAAACCCTTTAAAAAAGTACTCGCTTTGTTGCTGGACTGAAAGCTGCTCATTCTTGACCAAGTACTTGGTAGTTACTAGAAACCGTTGGTAGTAACTGCAGAGCTCCTCTGCCATCTTGACTCCTAACTGCAATGTTTCTTTGATCAGCCGGTCTAAGTGGTCCTGCGTATATTGCCGTTTGCTGATTACTCAGCTGTAAAGCCCTTTGATCATGGTATTGAAGACTTTGTAGGTTGCTGGTGCTTCAAACGCCTTGGTCAATCCCCATAAGTCGTATTCCATATTGTTGAGGTAGCGCAACGTGTATGCTTTCTTCAGTTGATCTTCCATAATCCCGGCTTCCAAAAATAGATACTCCAGTTCCTCGAAGAATGCGGTAGTTGCCATGGCTGCGTTGAGTCAAAATGCAGAGCAGCTGGTGAAAATTGTGTGGGCATGGGTTTGTTTGTTGGGTGAGCATTGGTGTCCATTTTATTTGTGGGTGGGGTTATAGTGTTGGATGCAGGATTTGCTGAAGCGGAATTGGTATCAGTGCTAATGGTGTTTGCGGGAGGTGTTGGTGGAATCGATGACAGTGATGAGGATAGAGGACTGCTGCCACCACTGTTGTGTTGCTTATCTGCTTCTGTCATGATATCTTGTTCTGATTCAAAAAAGATGTCCTGGTCTGGAACTTCGGGACTCACAGGAGTCTGAGAGGAGGAAGTGGTAGGCTGGGTGAGCAAGCGGTTGATCCTTTCGTTTCTTTTGAATTCTGGGGAGAGCCCTAGCTGTTGGTGGGATTGGCATCCAAGGCTGCTTGTGTGATTAAATATTTCCACTAGTGTGCTGCTAGGGTCCTGCTGCAGGAGCTGCTGTGTGGATACGGCTTGTTTCTTAAGGGAATTGTACCACTCTGTAATGGTGTTGCCTCTAGCAGGCAAAGTTGCAAGGTGACCGGGAAAGTGTGGATCCAGTGATTCTGGTGGGGTTTGTAGTGAAATGCTTCAAGAAAAGAGCATCACTGGGGCAGCCAAGATAATATATCTCTCCAATGCCTAGACACAGACAGGGAGTAGAGTGGTGAGATCGCTCAAAGTAGTCCTGTGAACCCCCACTAGATTGCATAGCACACTACTCGCGGAATAGCATGGACTGTCAATCACAGAAAACGGCAGCAGACTGCAGAACATGGTGCAGGTAACCATGGACATATGGGTATTGGACTTTGTGTGATGAAGCTGACAGTGGTGGTGGGTATTTCACAGAACTATGCATGGAGTACTGGAAATGAAGGTCGAAGTTGTCGAAACTCTAAGGGGTTTCATTAGTTAAACTAATGCGCTTCATTAGTTATCTTATCTAATCTATAATCTTATCTATATCTTATTGTATCTACATCATATCTAATCTTATTAGATTAGAATTAGTAACTATTATTTATGTGTTTCATATTTAACTAATGATAATGAGTCATACAAATGACTCACCGGATCATCGGTTCCTTTAATATGACTAATTATGACTCATATGACTGTGCATGAGTCATATAGAATAATCTAGAACATCTATAAATAGATTATGACTGCGCATGAGTCATAAGGCTCCGAAAATGAGTCATGCAGCTGCGCAATGACTCATAATGACTCATAATGACTGCGGAATGAGTCATATGGATAAATATGGAAGGAGTATTAATAGATATGACTCAGAATGACTCATAACAGTACCATTTCGGTTCTGATAACCATAACGGGTAGTGTACATTGTACTTAGGTTAGGGTTCCAAAAGTCTATATAAGAAGGTCATTCTGAGCAATGATTCTTCAGTTTTTAAACTAACATTGAGTGATTAAGAAAGCAGTACACAGTATAAAAGAATGTAAGTAGTTGAAAGACTTACTTAGCTGTGCTGCACTGCTGTCCCTTCTTTCAACAGGTTATGGGCCCCGAAGCGACTGCCTTAGAACGTCACTCTCCATAGTGATGAGAAGCGTTGAATGCCAGATGGAGGTATTTGGTAGTAGTACATATATGTATTAGTGTAGTTTTGTGTGTGATCGGTTTCAAGCAGATCTCTCAAGATATCAGATCCCTGGTATACGGATATGGTCTTAGTGCCATCTACCACATCTGATGAGATCTATAACCGATTTAGTGTGTGACTTGTGATATTTCCTCTTTCATCTCTACACATTACGAATTACTAACCCATGATCATGGGATAAATGATCCGCTTAATGGTAGCGCATACTATTATCGGTCACTTACCGTGATTGACCATGTGGGGGCATGGTAAAAAAGCCTGGTGTCACGTATCGGAATCATGCGGAGTTGGAAAACTCCGAAATCAAAATTTTCACACGGATGGCGGATCCTTAAACCGTTGTGGTTGTGTCTAACCACATTAATAAAATTGACATGGATTTTGGGCCGCTTAATGTGGATAACAGGGTCGATCCCCTGTAAAGGCTTCACGCACCCCCAATTGCCCGATAGTTATTGCATATATCACTATAAGGGTCTTCGTCCCTTTTCTCAATTTTATTAATTAAATATTCATATAAAGGTCA
>MIPV01003465.1:0-18626 GCA_001983365.1 Amanita bisporigera | reverse complement strand
GGAAAAGACCACTAACAGACATTAGTGACATCAACCCTGATGTGCTGTCACACTAAGGCTTCACCACTGCACCTAGACTCATTGTGGAAATGCCAAAGGACTCCCTTCTTGTAAACTAGATCTCAGAAACATATATATAGCCTCAGATACACTGTAGAAAATAGTGAATAGAACCAAGTCACTTACCATCACAACACACATTTCCATCTGAGTCCATGAGAATGCAGGCTGGCCACAACTGAGGTTAGTATTTATCTTGGCATGATTTTCTACTCACCAGGTGCAATGCAGCTGACAAACAACTGGATATGAGTGTCGAAACTCTAAGGGGTTTCATTAGTTAATCTAATGAGCTTCATTTGTTATCTTATCTAATCTATCATCTTATCTTTTATCTTATATTATCTGTATCATATCTAATCTTATTAGATTAGAATTAATAACTATTATTTATGTGTTTCATATTTAACTAATGATAATGAGTAATACAAATGACTCACCGGATCATCAGTTCCTTAAATTATGACTCACTATGACTCACAATGACTGCGCATAAGTCATATGGAACAATCTAGAACATCTATAAATAGATTATGACTGCGCATGAGTCATATGGCTCCACAATGAGTCATAGTGACTGCAGATGATACCATATGGAACATTATGGAACATCATGGAAGGAATATTAATAGATATGACTCAGAATGACTCATAATGGTACTGATAATGGTTCCGATAACCATAACGAGTAGTGTATATTGTACTTAGGTTAGGGTTCCAAAAGTCTATATAAGAAGGTCATTCTGAGTGATGATTCTTCAGTTTCTTTAACTAACAATTGAGTGATTAAGCAGTACACAACAAGTGTTATAAATGTAAGTGGAAGACATTTACTTAGCTGTGCCTGCGCTGCTGTTCCCTCTTTCAACAATGAGTATTGTTGTTCATCAGTCAGAAATTGAAGACACAGGGGATGCCTCCATTACCAAGGAAGAAACAGACCCTGCAGACAATGAATCTGATGAAAAAGAATCAGAAGCTGATGAGGAATTGGAAAACCTAAAGAAAAAGCCGACGTGCTTGTTGAATGCACTATTGAAAGAAGTAAGCATCCACCCTTCATCTTCTGTTTGATAAGTGTGATATATATTTCTCTCAGTGCCTGGCATGGAATGCCAATACTATGGTTGCTAACAAGCAGAAGGCTAGTGTCATCATCTGGAACCAGCCCATTGAGATATCAGACAGTGAGAGCAATGATGACAGTTCACCCACCCTCCACATTCAAAGAGATCATAAGCCCAAAGGTTTGTCAACCTTTTCTCAAGCAGCAGCATGTTATAATGCTAATATGATATAAGTCAAGACCATGCTTGTGTCGAAACTCTAATGGGTTTCATTAGTGAATCTAATACACTTCATTAGTTATCTTATCTGTATCTTATCATATCTACATCATCTAATCTTATTAGATTAGAATTAATAACTATTATTTATGTGTTTCATATTTAACTAATGATAATGAGTCATGCAAATGACTCACCGGATCATCGGTTCCTTTAATATGACTAATTATGACTCATATGACTGCGCATGAGTCATATAGAACAATCTAGAACATCTATAAATAGATTATGACTGCGCATGAGTCATAAGGCTCTGAAAATGAGTCATGCGGCAGCGCAATGACTCATAATGACTGCGGAATGAGTCATATGGATTAATATGGAAGGTATATTAATAGAATGACTCAGAATGACTCATAACGGTACCAATTTCGGTTCCGATAACCATAACAGGTAGTGTACATTGTACTTAGGTTAGGGTTCCAAAAGTCTATATAAGAAGGTCATTCTGAGCGATGATTCTTCAGTTTTTTAACTAACAAACAGAGTGAATTAAGCAGAACACAGTCTAAAGAATGTAAGTAGTTGAAAGTCTTACTTAGCCTGTGCATGCGCTGCTGTCCTATCTTTCAACAGGTTATGGGCCCTGAAGCAACTGCCTTTAAATGTCACTCTCCATAGCGATGAGAAGTGTTGAATGCCAGATGGAGGTATTCGGTAGTAGTACATATATGTATTAGTGTAGTTTTGTGTGTGATCGGTTTCAAGCAGATCTCTCAAGATATCAGATCCCTGGTATACGGATATGGTCTTAGTGCCATCTACCACATCTGATGAGATCTATAACTGATTTAGTGTGTGACTCGTGATATTTCCTCTTTCGTCTCTACACATTACGAATTACTAACCCATGATCATGGGATAAATGATCCGCTTAATGGTAGCGCATACTATTATCGGTCACTTACCATGACAGACCATGTGGGGGCATGGTAAAAAAGCCTGGTGTCACGTATCAGAATCATGCGGAGTTGGAAAACTCCGAAATCAAAATTTTCACATGGATGGCAGATCCTTAAACCGTTGTGGTTATGTCTAACCACATTAATAAAATTGACATGGATTTTGGGCCACTTAATGCGGATAACAGGGTCGATCCCCTGTAAAGGCTTCATGCACCCCCAATTGCCTGATAGTTATTGCATATATCATTATAAGGGTCTTCGTCCCTTTTCTCAATTTTATTAATTAAATAATTCGTATAAAGGTCATGCTGAGGCAGATTTCTGTCATACATGCAGACTAGTGGTGGGCATGTGATTAGCATCCCACTTAGAGTAGGACGTCCAAGGATGTCATTCACAAGTAGTAAACACACACATACATACTAGTACCTATTTGGCAGTAGGATTTTCGTACGCAGGGAATTTGATGGAGCCCCTGGTACATTTATTGGCATAGCAACTCCTCAAATTGACCTATGGTGTTGTCGATCGTTTGCGTTGCTTTGGATAAAGTCCATAACAAGTTGTCAGAAAAAATAGCACAGCCTAAGCACATTCTTTTCTCATGTTTAATTCGAGAATTAGAATTAAGGCTAATATATTTTTTATCAGATGTCTCAAATTTTGAAGAATGGTCCCCTCTCCGCCTACATTTCCTTTTGCAATTATCTGGTTGACGCAATGTACCAGAAAAAGGATTATATCAATCAAGGTATTATCCGTCGTGCGTTGATGAGCCATGTCCGGCTGTGGTCACGTATAGACATCGGAATGCGTTAGCGCGCAAGGCGTCTTACCGTCACAACAGAATAACACACGCACACTGATCCTGCTACGAGAGAACAAGCAGCGTTGGACACCTCCACCTTTCATGCTAGCTCACGACCAAAGCCGTCAACGCGTCACGATTATCCGGTGCCACGCACATTACTCGCAACGGCGTCAGATACAATACCTTCAATAATCCCACTACCCTGCACTACCAATCACGCATGAAGTGTCTGTCACAAGCATGAAGGATCGCGCCAGTCATCCAATAAAGAAATGCCCAGCATTGTCCATGATAGGAAACGCTGTTGCTCCACAGAACCAATTGGTGGGCAAAAGCTTATACCAACCCAGCACAATGGATGTTGATCACTGCAGACCACCGCGTTAGCAAAGAGCTATATCAAGTACAAAGGGAACGAGTCCAGACTGTTGGGTCACAGCGATCGACGAAGAACGTAGCACTAAATCGGGAAGTCACCGCGCTCATTGATTAACCATAGTGTCAAAATGCGAGTAAAACACCGGTAGCTACAGCGACCATCTGTTCCGGTTACCACAACAACAGCGCAGCGAGCAGAATGCCCCGGAAAATAGTAGCAGGACGCACGTCCATAGGAGAAATTTGACAGAGTCCAACGATGCTAGTAGAGCTCGAAAACGTATAAAAACCGTAGTATAACAGTAGTAAAAGCAATCAATCCACTGAGTTTCTCTCTCTTCGAAGTCTAAAGACTGCTACTTCTCAAGTTTCCGCTCTTTGCTGCATCCATACGCTTGAAGCCACCTCGCACGGGGCGTGGACTTCAACCTTCGTCTTCAGTACTCCATGCATAGTTCTGCAAAAACACCCGCCACTGCTGTCAGCTTCGTCACATGAAGTTCAAATACCCGTACGTCTGTGGTTACCCGCGCCGTGTTCCCACAGTTTGCCGCAGTTCTCCATAATTAACCATCCGCACTATTCCATGAGTCACGCACCATGCAATCTAGCGGGAGTATACGGGACTACTTTGAGCGACCTCACCAAACTACTCCCTGCCTGTGTCTAGGCTCCGGAGAGATATATTATCTTGGCTGCCCCAGTGAGGCTCTATCTTGAAGCATTTCGCCACAAACCCCGCCAGAATCACCGGATCTGCACTTTCCTGGTCACCTCGCAACTTTGCCCGCTAGAGGCAACACCATTATGGAGTGGTACAATTCACTTAAGAAACAAGCCGTATCTGCACAGCAGCTCCTGCAGCAGGACCCTAGCAGCACACTAGCGGAAATATTTAATCACACAAGCAGCCTTGGACGCCAATCCCGCTGACAGCTAGGGCTCTCCCTGGAATTCCAAAGAAACGAAAGAATCAACTGCTTGCTCACCCAGCCTACCGCTTCCTCCTCTCAGACTCCCGTGAGTCCCAAAGTTCCGGACTGGGACATCTTTTTCGAATCAGAGCAAGATATCACAACAGAAGCAGATAAGCAACACGACAGTAGCGGCAGCAGTCCTCTAACCTCATCACCGTCATTGATTCCACCAACGCCTCCCGCAAACAATGTTAGCACTAATACCGATCCCGCTTCCGCAAATCCTGCATCCAACGCTATAACCCCACCTGCAGATAAAATGGATGTCAACATTCACACAACAAACAAGCCCATGCCCGCACAATTTTCACCAGCTGCGCCACGTTTCGACTCAACGCAGCCGCGGCGACTACTGCGTTATTTTGAGGAACTGGAGTATCTATTTTTGGAAGCCAGAATTATGGAAGATCAACCAAAGAAAGCATACGCGTTACAATACCTCAATGATATGGAATACGACTTATGGGGATCGACCGAGGTGTTTGAAGCGCTGGCGACCTACGAGGTTTTTAAAACCGCGATCAAAGGGCTTTACAGCGGAGTAATCAGTGAATGGCAATATACGCAGGATCACTTGGACCGGCTAATCGAAGAAATGTTGCAGTTAGGAGTCAAGACAGCGGAGGAACTCTGCAGTTACTACCAATGATTTCTAGTAATTACCAAGTACTTGGTCAAGAATGAGTGGCTTTCAGTCTGGCAACAGACTGAGTACTTTTTTAAAGGATTCCAGGTTGACATTGCTACGGAAATGTACTGATGCATGTGCAATCAATACCCAAATGTGCATCGCGGAGATCCATTCTCATTGGAGCAAACGCTAGCAGCGGTGCAAGAAGTAATTCAGGGGCAATCTTTCTATGACAAGTTAATCAACCGGGCCTCGATGCTGTCTTACGCGATTAAAACGGAACCATTGTCGCACCTCCCGCTGCACAGTACATAAAACAGGAAGATATGACTGCATTGTTCAAAAAATTTGGGCAAACCATGATGCAGATGCTGGCGCAGTCAATGGCCACCAACCAATACCGACCTCTGCCGTCTACCACCCAGTTCTGCAGCTATGGGTCCCCCACGACTGGCGCCAACGCTATCGCATTAGGAACTACACAAACCAGGCCACCCAACAGCCAGCGGTGCAATTTTTGTGGAAACAATGCGCATTTCATTAGCAGGTGCCCCAACATCAAGTGATACTTAGCAGATGGAAAGATCCTGAAAAATACGGAAGGACGGATTGTCTCGCCAACTGGCAGCTACGTGCCACGGTACATTCCTGCCAATATGATGAAGGAAAACGTCAATGAGTTCCATTGTCAGGTGGATGCGCAAGCAGCACCCCCATCTAACATTCGTCCCCGCAATGTTCTACTCACCGCGCACAAAGTCACCAGAAGTAGCCACGACCACTACACCGGCACCAGCTTTATCTTATATGGTAGAAGAAGAAAAGGACGACAACAAAGAGGTGGAAAAGTTGCGAAAGAGGATCGTGGCGCTCCAAGCAAAGAAGAAGGTAGTATTTGACGGAGTAGAGATCCCAGTATGGACAAAAGGGAAAGAACGCGCTACCACAAGCAATAAAGAAGGTGAGAAACCCATGGAGGTTGTCTCCCCAGAAGTAACAAAAAATCAGGATCCGACACATCCGTTCTCAGAGGCCCAAGATGCGAACTATCAGCCACCGGTGGAAAGACCCTTTGGAGCCGCAGCGCCCAAAAGCAAGGACCTGTCGTATATGACCATGATGCCTGCGCAAAACAATAAGCTCATTAAAGATATTTTTGCACGAGCTCTGCGAAGCCACGCTTGCCACCTGAACTTCGAGGAACTACTCGCAACATCGCCAGAAATACGTCAGAAGCTCTGGGAGTTCCTAACACTGTGCTGGGTACCTGCTAACAGCACCAGCTTTTACGACGCCAGCAATCAAGACCCCAAGAGGGAAGTATACGTCATACCAGATATAGCAGAGGCCTACTACGCAGTGGGACCTGCCGACAAACCCTGCCTTCGAGTCACAAAAGAATCACATGCACTACGCTGCCTCGAAACCCGCCTTGATGATTGCGCAGTAGTAGAATGCGTCGTCAATCCAGGATGCTCCCTAGTCTGTATGTCAGATGCCATATGCAATCAAGTTGGGATTCCGTACAACCCCGCCATCACAATCGACATGGAGGCCGCCAATGGAGAAGTCGACACATCTCTCGGCTTAGCAAAGAACGTGCCCTTCCGGATCAGGAATATAGAGCTCTACTTCCAAGTCCACGTAATCCGGTCTCCCGCATACGACATCCTACTAGGCCGACCGCTTGACATCCTCACAGAGTCTATTGTGCGCAACTACAAAAACGAAGAACAAACTATCACCATCCACGACCCAAACAGTGATGCGGTTGTAACGATACCGACAACTCCACGTGGACCACCAAAGTATATCAAAATGCGCGAAGAACAGGAGGATTTTCCAACGACCTCGAGGAACTGATGACGCATCAAGGAGAGGTAGCATGTATTATAAATATAGATCCGAAGACAAAGAAGCCAATAGATGTCGAAGCATACCTCCCTATTCCATCTATACCACTGAGTGACCATGTAAATAAAACAAACATAAATGCCAGCTACCTTAGCCTGTATCTCGGTGCCGTGCTACAGTTAGGAGAAATCACGACCAACAACTGCAGCCCATTCACCAAAGCCTACATCAACAATCACGCAAAAACAACTAAACGCGAATCACCAAGTACTATGACCCACACTTCTGCTCCTGTATGACCACGTCGCAGCCATGTTTCTCCAGTTCTCCTCTTGGCGCAAAAGAAGAAATACAAACCTGTCGACAAAAAGACCAAACCAGTTATAAGTCACTTACTGAAAGAATTCCGCATAGTCCACAATATCACAGGCGACCCTTTAGACAAGCTACCCAAGTTAAGTACAATGCCACCAGAGTTTGTGCCACATGGGCGCTACACAACGGAATGCAAGCAAGCACTAGAAAAAGAACACGACACGGAATTTCTATGGCCAGAAGAAGTAAGGCTAATGCACCATTTTATGACAAAACATGATAAAGCTTTTGCATGGGATGATGGCAAGCGTGGTGTAACGGATCGATTCCGGCTATGCTGGAACCGATGCCAGAAGCTCCCATCCATGCGCCGTTGGACACTGGACCTTGCAACACCCATTGGAGGCACCGACAAGCACCGACAAGCCAAGCCGAGACCTTCGGCACCCCTTCGGCACCCCCTAGGCACCCTTTTGGCGCCACCGAAGCCCAGAACGGGATAGTTAATGGACCAAGTACGCATGTAGTACATGAGGCGGCCTGTATATAGCCACATAGCAGTTCGAAAAAGAGAGTTTCCCTTCCGACCACTTCCCAACTACTTTCCAGAGCCCAAACGAGTGCAACCGAAGCAGGGCGAGCACCCTCGGTGCCGCCGAACTCGCTCGGCAGCAACCGCCAATGGAGGCTGCACACCAACGCAGCCTAAGTGTAGTTGTTTCAGTGGGAAGTTCAAAGCGGAATATTTTCTGCCGGTCGATATACCAACAATACTGCATACCCCATGGATTCAGTGTAACATTCCTATACTGCCAGGACTGTATGACCAGATATGCGGCATCATCTGTACTAAAATCGACGCAGGTGTCTACAAACCTTTGAACTCATCATATTGGTCATGGTGGTTTTGCGTATTAAAGAAAACTGGCAAATTACAGCTGGTACATTCGCTCGAGCCCCTCAACGCGGTCACAATTCGACATTCAGGTGTTACACCAATTCCAGAACATCTCGCAGAGAATTTTGCGGGTCACGCT
This sequence comes from Amanita bisporigera, assembly GCA_001983365.1. Lineage (NCBI taxonomy): Eukaryota > Fungi > Basidiomycota > Agaricomycetes > Agaricales > Amanitaceae > Amanita > Amanita bisporigera. Next base: position 10,312 of record MIPV01003465.1, on the reverse strand, counting down.
TGCGGTGCAATGCTGGACCTCTATGTCGGATATGACGAGCGCCCGCTCGCAGAAGACTCCCGTGACCTGACAACATTCCAGACGCCATTTGGCGCCATGCGCTTGACAATGCTACCTATGGGATGGACCAATTCCATTCCAATTTTCCACGACGATGTCACATGTATCCTACAACTGGAAATTCCAGAACTCACAATTCCGTACATTGACGATGTCCCAGTCAAAGGCCCAGCAATGCGGTACAAACAAGCAGATGGCACCTATGAAACGATACCAGAGAATCCGGGTATTAGACGCTTCGTGTGGGAACATTTCCAAGGTGTCAACCGGGTCATCCAATGCATGAAGTACACTGGCAGAATGTTTTCTGGCAAGAAACTCGTCCTCTGCACTCCTAGCATCACCGTGGTAGGACATCTATGCATGTACGAAGGGTGCAAGCCGGAGAAGGACCTGTTAGCCGCAATCACGAACTGGGCCCCTTGTTTGTCGTTGTCAGAAGTGTGAGCATTCTTAGGAACCGTGGGAGTAGGGCGTATCTTCATCAAAAACTTCGCAAGACGGGCAAGTCTGTTGGTAGCACTAACCCGCAAAGGTGTTCCATTTGTGTTTGGAGCGGAGCAAGCCGCCGCACAAGAGGATCTCAAGGAAGCTCTCATAGCGTCTCCCGCACTGCGGCCCATTAACTACAAGTCAGACGCGCCAGTTATATTAGCCGTGGATACTTTGTGGATCGCCGTAGGGTTCTTCCTGTGCCAATGTGACCCAGACAAGCTGTCAGTCCACTACTACAACCGCTTCGGGTCAATCACCTTGAATGAGCGCGAGGCCCGCTTTTCACAGCCAAAACTAGAAATCTATGGGTTGTACCGCACCTTAAAAGCACTCAAGCTATACCTTATCGGAGTGCGGAACCTGATAGTAGAGGTAGACGCATGATACATCAAAGACATGTTGAAGAATCCCAATGTTGCGCCTTCCACTTCCATTAACCGCTGGATACTATCTATCCTGACGTTCCATTTTAAGCTAGTTCACGTACCCGGAAGATTGCACGTGCCAGACGGATTATCGAGGCATCCGCAGCAACCACAAGACAAGGAGCTAGACAGCGAAGAAGAGGAGGAGTTCGATGACTGGATCGACAACCTGTACGGGTTTATGCACCAGATCAACCAGTCACCAGCTACAGTAGTATCACGGCTGAATCGACACCCAGCGCAATTCCGGCATCACCACATAAGACCACAGCATCATGCAACGCAACACGTGCAATTAGGAAGGAGCGTGGACAATAGGGAATGTTTCCTCACCGCAGCTCTCATACTAGATACCGACATGCCAGCTCCAGAGCAGGAAGGATCCATTCTGCCAACAGGAGAAGACGCGCTCACCTATGACAGGATATTTCCATGGCGAAAAGAAACGGCGGCAAAAGATGAAGAACGGCTGGAAATGGCCAAGCGATTCTTAGCAGACTTGGAAAGACTGGGGGAGCTATCAGAGGATGAGTGGCACAGTTTTGCGCAATATTGCATGAGGTTCTTTGTGAAAGATGACTGGCTATGGTTCAAAGATAGGGGCGGTGCGCACAAAGTAGTGCTATACCTGCACAAGCAACTCTGCGTCCTAATCAGCTGCCATGACGAGTTAGGGCATCAAGGATTCTATGCAACCCGCACAGCGATCACGGAATGTTTTTGGTGGCTGCAGATGCAAGACGACATCAAATGGTACATCAAGTCGTGTCATGTCTGCCAGGAGCGACAGCTTCAACTTTTCCGCATTCCACCAGTCGTCGCGGAACCTGCCCCGATCTTCGCCAAAGTCCATCTGGATACCATGCACCTTCCGCCGTCAAACCAGTTCAAGTACCTAGTTCAGGCTCGTTGTGCTATCATGCATTATCTGGAGTATCATGCCTTGTGATGGGAAACTTCCAACGCCATCGGAGACTGGATCTTTGAGAACCTCATATGTCGTTGGGGTAGCTTAGCGGAAATCGTCATGGACAACAGAATGTCCATCATCCGCGCGGTCGACTATCTCTCCAAGAAGTACCATATCCATCACATACGCATTTTGGGCTACAACTCGCGCACCAACGGGATGGTTGAGTGGAGTCACTACGATGTTCGACAAGCATTATATAAGGCAAGTGAAGGACAGGCGTCGAATTGGGCTGCTGCGTTACATTCGGTCTTCTGGTCGGAACGGGTTACAGCAAAACAACGCATGGGAGTGTCACCTTATTTCGCAGTGACTGGGACTCACCCGTTACTACCACTGGATATAGTGGAAGCAACATACTTACTGCCATCGCCCCAAGCATTCCTGTTGACAGAGGAATTGATTGCCTGCTGCACCACGGAGTTGCAAAAGCGCCATATGCAGACAGAAGTGCTAAAGGACAGGGTATACGCAGCACGAATAGCGGGGCAAGGAGGTTTGAAAAGGAACATCCAACAGTCATCTGGAACTTTGATTTCAAACGAGGAGCGCTGGTATTGGTCCGCAACACCGCAATCGAGAAATCGCTCAATAGAAAGATGCATCCCTGCTACATTGGACCCTACGTGGTTTTACTGCGCAACCGCGGTGGTGCATATGTACTTTGTGAACTAGACGGCACGGTACTCAATAGGCCATATGCCACGTTCCGGGTAATCCTGTATTTTGCTAGGCGACAGTTAACCATCCCCGAGGGCATATTGGACGCAAGCGCAGAACACATGGAGAGTATGGCTCGATCTACATCACTAGGCAATGACGATCCGCAAGGGTTATCAGCTGGAAAAGAAGTGGAGGAAGACGAAGAAGACGAGGAAGATCGGGTATATTACCACTCAGACCCGGAATATGACACCGATCCAGGTGATTATTAAAAGCGATCTGGAGCCGGATAATGACAAAACCGCAAAAAGAAGTTTATATTTTCTATTATTTCTCTCGCCTGTCTCGAGTTACCTGCTTTTACTTACTTACTTATATCACTCACAAAACACCAAACAACGGAAACTGCAGTACGAAGACAATGCATTATATCAAAAGGACACGAAACAAAAAAGCAAACGGCGACAAAATACGACAACAGAAATTTCGCTACGCGCTGCCATGTGGAGCAAGTGGGGCCATTGTCATGTCATCTACAAGACCCGCACTCGCCGCAACTCCCACATCTGCCGCTCCTGGCTCTCCCACGACTTCAGCAGCCCCTGTCTGGTCAATATCGGCCATCTCACTCATATTCCGCAACGAACCATGATCCTGGCGTTGTTCCAACACTGAAGTATTGAATCTTTCTTCCACGAAAGAAAAGAAGTCTGTCGTTATGTAGCAGAGATCCCGCTGTTCCCCTACAATAGCCTGCTGCCCGTTAACCACCTGCTGCAACCAGTCGGTTTGCTCACGAAGGAGCGTGTGGGTTTGAGCAATGAGCAAATTGGTTTCAGTAATAGCGGCTGCTAACGTCATAAGCAACCGCTGCGAAGCCTGCGTCCCGTCACATATACCTTGAAGGATGCGAAGCGTGTCCTCAACGGGACTTGGCTGTTCCGCTTCCGGCATGTCGTCCTCATCCACCTGTTCATCATCGCTCGCCTCCACTACCTCTTTAGACTTTGCTTTCTTTGACGGCCACCCCAACACGGATTTTCCACCCACACTGCAGACTTGACGAAGGCGCTGACACTCGCCACACACCTTGCTCCTGGCCCCCGTGGACAGATAACAGGTGATTCCAGCCTTCATGCACCTACAGGTTTCATCAGTTGTGCAAAAACGCCATAAAATGGAAGCTCCACTTATCAGTCACAGGCCTGCTCATTTGGGGTGCTCGACTTTGATCGTTTCGATGGTCCTGTATCTGCCCCTCCGCTTGCTGCCCTAAGCCGTTTCTGGCTCGTCCTCGACCTTAACCACGCTACTTCACCTTGATTTTCCGCCACCAAAGCTGCCAAAGCCTCTCGGTCGCGCTCAAGCAAGGAGCGTTCCACTTCTTCTGCCTCGGCTCGTACACTCACAACGTCCAATGGCGACAAATCACGCGTTCGCGACTTTCCCCTCAGCCTCAGTTTTGGATGAAGCCCTTGTGCTACTCACGTCGCCGCCTCCTGTTCACGACGAAGGGCCTCCTGCTCTAGCGCCTCTAAGCGTCGGCGCTCTGCCACTTCCGCCACTTGTCGTTGCTGCTCTCGTGCTGCATTCTCAGCTTTGTGACGCTTCTCCTCCTCTCGTGCACGACGCTCCGCATCCTCACGTTCCTGCCGCGCTTTCTCCGCTAGGCGTTGTGCCAAGAGATGCTGTCCCTCCGTCCAAATTCGCGCCGCTTCCGCTGCCTCCACCTCTTCCCGCACCCATTGTGCCTCCAGAGCAGCGACATCCTCCTCGGGTGTGGTGTTAAAAGGTGTATGAGCAGAAGACGACATGACAGGCAAAGGTTTGAAAGAAGGATGGAAAGACTCCCACAAGGACGGATATTAAAAGGCTATGGATGGGCTCCCACAAAGAAGCTGAGGAAGTCACGCAAAACTCTCATGACTTGTGAAAGAAGCCGCGCTGGCCCCAGAAAGGCACAAGGGAATTAAACCGCTGTGCGACTCAAAAGCCTACGCTATCAGAATACAACCGGAAGACACAGTGGCCTGCTGCATGCCTATGCGCTCAATTTATCGCCTACCACCACACTAATCGTGACCACCTGCCCTTGTCCCATACTGGACAAAACCAACTACCGCGCACGTTTAAAGACAAACAAGCCGCCTTGCCATTGACGTTGACCGAGGGCAGTCAATTTTTCAACTGGGGGGAAGATGATGAGCCGTGTCCAGCTGCGGTCACATATAGACATCAGAATGCGTTAGCGTGCAAGGCGTCTTACCGTCACAACGGAATAACACATGTGCACTGATCCTGCTACGAGAGAACAAGCAGCGTTGGACACCTCCACCTTTCACACTAGCTTGCGACCAAAGCCGTCAACGCGTCACGATTATCTGGTGCCATGCACATTACTCGCAACGGTGTCAGATACAATACCTTCAGTAATCCTGCTACCCCGTGCTACCAATCATGCATGAAGTGTCTGTCACAAGCACAAAGGATCGCGCCGGTCGTCTGATAAAGAAATGCCCAGCATTGTCCATGATAGGAAACGCTGTTGCTCCACAGAACCGATTGGTGGGCAAAAGCTTATACCAACCCAGTGCAATGGATGTTGATCGCTGCAGACCACCGCATTAGCAAAGAGCTATATCAAGTACAAAGGGAACGAGTCCAGACCGTTGGGTCGCAGCGATCGACGAAGAACGTAGCACTAAATCGGGAAGTCACCGGCACTCATTGATTAACCATAGTGTCAAAATGCGAGTAAAACACCGGTAGCTACAGCGACCATCTGTTCCAGTTACCACAACGACAGCGCAGTGAGCAGAATGCCCCGGAAAATAGTAGCAGGACGCACGTTGTTATGGATGATGCCTTCTTCGTCGTACTTAGAAACGACGAACAGAGTCTCGGTCTGCTCCCAGTCGTGACGATTACTGATAGAACGATGAGGACACTAAGTCTGATGACGACGAAGGTCCTTGAGTCGATGTGTGCAGCGATGAGGAAGAGAGGCGATGATTCAGAGGCTGAGAGGAAGGTAAGATTCGTCTAAGTTGGAACTGAGGTACTACTGTACAGGAGAGGTCTTTATATACGTTTTGGAGAACAATAGAAACAATGAAAAAGGAAGAAGGCTGTAGCTACCTGAGAAGGAAAGATGAAAGTAACTACTAAATGGAAATAACGTCCGAGGCAATGCGTATAGTAATGATGCTGATATAATTAGGATAAGTCCATCCGCTGAGTAACAAGGATGACGAGGAGAGAAAAGAAACTGTAACACATGTCCATAGGAAAAATTTGACAGAGTCCAACGATGCTAGTAGAGCTCGAAAACGTATAAAAACCGTAGTATAACAGTAGTAAAAGCAATCAATCCACTGAGTTTCTCTCTCTTCGAAGTCTAAAGACTGCTACTTCTCGAGTTTCTGCTCTTTGCTGCATCCATACGCTTGAAGCCACCTCGCACGGGGCATGGACTTCAACCTTCATCTTCAGTACTCCGCGCATAGTTCTGCAAAAACACCCACCACCGCTGTCAGCTTCATCACACGAAGTTCAAATACCCATATGTCCATGGTTACCTGCACCATGTTCCGCAGTTTGCCACAGTTCTCTGTAATTAACCATCCGCGCTATTCCATGAGTCGTGCACCACGCAATCTAGCGGGAGTATATGGGACTACTTCGAGCGACCTCAGCAAACTACTCCCTGCCTGTGTCTAGGCTCCGGAGAGATATATTAGCATTGGAGTGTTTTAGGTTTTTGGAGGATGAGGACATCATAAATATTATGTGAAAGTATAATGATGAGGATTTTCAAGCGTTGCCACATGATGCAATGAAGTATGCGAAAGTTGTTGGGATGGCACTAGCATGCGCCCAATATAACAGACTCAAAGATAGTCCGGACGTCAAGGAGATGGCGATCGTCCGGAGTTATAATCTCCCCGCATCTCAGATTTTTGTAGGGCCCCATAAGGACACCTACAAATTCATTCACGATTGCTGGACTCTCGAGGAGTTCAGATCGATCAGTGATCCGCGTCCCCATAAGATTGGGGTACGATATATCAATGAGACCGGCGGTAATAATCTCGATCCTTCATCAGATCAATTAACTAATATAATTGATAAAGGGGAATTTGCATTTACAAATCTGGAGGAGATTATCAGCGCTGAAGCCGAAGAAGGAGAAAGCGAGGAAGATGTCATGGAGGAGTACCACCCTGGATTTGGGGTGGCCAACATCAAAGGGTTCCCTGAGTATGATGGGCCAATGGTCCATCAACTAACTACTAATGGGATGTACGGCCCGCGTTTCGAGTCCCTGAAGGGACTTCAAGGGATCGAGCTCTCGAGGGAGCTTGGTAAGCGCAGATTGGCCCGCAACAGGCCCATTTGGATGTTGGATGGAGATATCTTCCATTTGGAGGAAGCGTATCTCAGGGCCAAGGAGGCCCTTGATGAGAAGGCGGTTCTTGAATTGAACCGCATCATGAAACAGCCGGAACCAGAGGTAACCTTCCAAAATCAGCTACATTACCCTAAAGCTGATATGGTTACAGCGTTCGTTCTCAGGACCCACGAGGGGTCCTCAAGTGGCAAGGCGCATGTTGTGCCACAACCCACTTTCCCACATTCGCCCTGGAAAGCAGTTATCACCGGTGGAAGGAGAACGCCTGGAGCGAGAGCTCCGGAGCCAGTCATCCCAGGCCAGAACACCCCAACTGGTATCATCGGTGGAAGTGGAGACTTTGGAGGAAGAGTTCTCTGAGGACAAGAGTCTGTACAAGGTATGAAGAAGCCTTGTACAAGTAGTTGTACTATACAGGACCAGAACAGTCCTAATATAAATTCTTCACAGTGTGATTGTTCCATTTGTAAGAGGAACGCCACGATAAATCAAGTTACAAATGAATTTGATAAGTCTAAATTTGATAAGAAATGTCTTCTTGATAAGAAACATGATTACAAATTGGAGACATATAAAAATCATTATACTATGGTCCAACCAGATGATCAGATAAATCAGGATGAATTTACTCATCATCCTGATGCTGAAAAATACATATATGTCAATGACGATATATTTAACATGTATTATTTGAAAGGTAATCCCATCTTAAAAGAAGATGATTTACCGTTCATTAATTATAATGAAAAAGTCGTTCAACAACTTCCTGAATCTCAAGGCATTACTAATAATACTCCTGAATCTGGAATAAGTTCAGATATTATTAGGCAATTAATTGAACGTCTTAACAGAGCCTTCGAGAAACAGAAAGACAACAAAGAAGTTCAGGATCAAGTTAACGATGATGAAAATGGATGGAATCAAGATTGGAATGATCAATGGAAAGAAGATCTTGACATAAAGAATGATTGGGTGGTGGATAATGTTGTTCCAGAACTGGAACAAATATCTAAAGAGGAATCTAAAGAATCTGAAAAGATTTTATATCCTAAAGCACCACGAAGAATTCTTTGTAGAAAGAAGAGAGTTCAAAATCTTAGAAAATATGTCCCTAGATGGAATTTCTTGAAGAAGAAAACTTCCAAGTCTAGTACTGAATCTAAGATTGTACAAAGGGAAAATGATCTTAGTAATTCTGAATTCGCTAATTCTAATATTACTAAACACCCAAATTGGCCAGATCGTTGCTCAATTACATTTACAACTCTCAATGGAACTGTGAAATGTACCATACATACCAAAAATCATCCTATTTGGAAAGTTGATGGATTATGTTATATGGTTCTCTTTTCACCCAGATTCTATCATTTCCAAACATGGCCTATGTATCCAACCTTAGAAACTATATCTAGATGGCCTAAATATTGGAGAATCCAAGAGAATTTTACTTATAGTAAAATTGGAACAAATAACCTTCATTTCACTATCAATGAACACTCTAACATAGCATGGTGGACACTTGATGATATGGTTGCATCAAAGACCAAATTATCTCATTCTCTATGTGGGGGAGTTAGTACAGATAAGGAATCATTAGAAAAATCTGTTCCTGTATTTGATGGTGTTAAAGACTATAAACGTTGGAAAAGTCTTTTAAAAGCATTTCTGGAAATGAAAGGCTATTATAAATATGTTACAGATGAAATACCGGACTGGCCATTATCAATTGATGACAGTAAGGTTTCATATGTGGAAAAAACAAAATGGGATTTAGAATACAAAACCATTTTTGCCTTATGTAGTGATTGGGAAGAAAATTGCAAAAAGACTAATGCAATTATTAGCATGTCTTTGGCTGCCAATCTTTGGTCTTATGTTGGAGATACTCCAAAAGAGACAATTCAAAAATTGGATAAAACGTTTGGCACTACTGGAATAGCTAAATACTTCGTTCTATACAAAAATATATTCAATTGGTCTATGAAACCAGGACAAGATCCCATTGTTGCAATTTCTAGATCGATGAAATTAGTTTCTGATCTTGGAACAGAAGCTACATATCAAATTCCAGATTTTGTTGTTGGATTTTTTATACTACATAATCTTAGTCATCAATATGCCAACTTGGTAACTAATATTGTTGACACAGATATTAAAAATTTCACAACGGATAAAATCATTCCAAGAATTCAGAATGATTATAACCTTTTTGTATCAAAAGAAAAAAATACTAAACAAACAGCTCATGCTCAGATTTCTAACATTGGATCTAATATTCAAAAGAATCCTAACACAAACCCTAATTGGAAAGATCAGCATTCTGGATCTAACAATAATGGATTTAAAGGAGGATCTTATAAGAATAAATTCAATAATAAGAAATCATTCGTTCCTCGACAAAGCTTTAACAAATTTGCTAACAAAGCAAATGGATCTTCTATGAGTAAGGAAGACAAGAAGAAGTGTAATGAATTAAATAGAGCTAACAAAAAGAAGAAGAATAATGCTCTATTGGCAGAATTGAATAAGTTAAAGAAGAATAAAGGAGATTCTTCTACTACAATTCATTTTGCTAACCCCATGATAGTTGATGATGATAATAGTTTTAAATCATCTTATACTGATTTTAACAGAAGTAGGTTACCAAAGAATGATTGGAATGATAATAAGTTACCAATTTATTACTCTGATGATGTCTTGATCTATAATGATAATGATGTTGATGAACCTCTTTCATCACTTGAGTTATTAAATAGACTTGATGGCATTGATATCATGATTTATGATGATAGAGATGTTGATAAACCTCTTTCATCATTAAGAATTGATGACATTAATATCAATCAACAAACTATTACAGATGAAGTAGTTGATTTTGAGCCTACAGAAGAAGATCAGAAGAGGATTTTTAGGACACCTCCTGAAACATCAGTATCAAATGAAAGTGAAAATAGTCTTGGGAGTTCTGCAGAAGCAGTACAACAGTTATTAACATTTGAAGAGAGTCCTGTACTGGAATTAAGAACACCTGATGAGAGTTCTACATCTGGATCTAGTGAACCTGAATTACATCAGGAAAATGATGATGATCCATGGTATTCTGATGGAGAACAACAACTTGAATATTTTGATGCAAATATGGACAATAGTAACATAGGGTATGTTTTAAATTTTGATGAAAATTACTCAACTAATACTGTTTTAGTGCTTAAATCATTGACTAAGCAGGACATGTTGAACATGTCAAGTCATGATATGAATAACAGTAGATATAAATGTATATATAGT
>MIPV01003444.1:5175-15845 GCA_001983365.1 Amanita bisporigera | reverse complement strand
CACAGGCTACCTGGGGCTACCAGAACTCAATGATTAACCAGCTCTATCAGGGATATCGCATCGATGGTAAAGATAAACCCACTACTCCCTTCACCAACCCGCACCGAATTAGAGAAGTTCGATTGCCAATCAGACATGAGAACGCGCCAGAAGGAGCAGTATTTGTCGATCAAATATACCCTGTCAACTATCAGTTTGTGGGCGAAGAAAGGAGCACATTACGGGGTTGTTATATATGTGGTGACGCAGATCACTATACTTCACATCACCCCCAGACAGGACGCATTCCAGATCAACATCCAGGCGACGAAAATATATTCACACAACAAGGCAGCACTTCTAGACGCGATGTACACATTACTAGAATCCAGGAGATGATGGATAGATCTCGAAGCGGACCAAACCGGCCTACATACGCATCAGCAGCAGTGGCCACACCTCTTCCCCGTTCTACTACAGCCAGGGAAGAAAGACAACGACGCAGGCCGGCTCCCATTCAAGCTAGGAGAGTGGAAGTCGACTATCACCCCTCCTCCTCACCCACCAGTCGCTCAGAGCTCGCCGACGAAACCGCCGATGTTAGGCCACAGATAACGCGTCACAATACCCGCCAAAACACTCGTCCACAACGACAAGTAGTATTTACAACGCAGGGACTCAGACCGCCCACTAGAAACATACCACCTCGCCTCTCCAACGCCAATCGCATTCCTTTGGGACAACCAAGTCATTACCCACAGCATCGCCCTCGTCATCGTTATGGCAAAGACCCTCCCATCGATTTCAGCTATGACGATGAAGCCATGCATAACATGAGCATGTAGGAATGGACTACTATTGAGTTCTCGATCTTATTTAGTATACAAATGATTGATTTTATCTTTGGAAAAGATAGACTTTTAATTTAGAACGGAGGCTATGTTACAATCACGCCTCAAGTATGCTTATGTAAATAGCCCCTATCCATATGCAGTATGTTTTTCCCATTATTATGCCTTCTTACTTCGTCGTTTATGCCAGAGTCCTGTCTATCACATGCTATATGCCTTTATCACATGCATTCCTCTTCTATCACATGCCTGCCACTCGTTATCACATGTCTATGGTATTATCACATGCGAGTCTACTTTATCACATGTCAGTAGCCTCGCCTGTATGTATATAAGCTCTACAATATACAGACTGGACCCCCAGTCTAGTTTTAACGGTCAAACCGTCCTTGGGAACTCTCAGCTCGTCTTCGCACACTCAGACTCTCCCTCTTACACTTGTGTAGGAGCTTAACTTACCCTTGAGGAAGTTCTGCTCTCGTCGCCCTTGAGGTTGACGATTCTCAACACAGTTAAGGTGTAACACCCCCACAGTCCTCCTTTCCCTTTTACCACCATCTTCTCACAGGGTTGGGTATTTGAGAATGCATATTGCATGCTCCTGCATATACTGAGGCATCTCAAACTAGTTTTCAAACGTTTAGAGCACCCTGTCTTACTCCCTTACTCCTTATCCATCTCTTTCATCACCACTTTTCCCCCCCCCCACCAATTTCTTCATAGTGCGCATGTTACAGTTTCTTTTCTTTCCTTGTCATCTTTGTTACTCAGCGGATGGACTTATCCTAGTTACATCAACATCATTACCATACGCATTGCCTTGGATGTTATTTCCATTTAGTAGTTACCTTCATCTTTCCTTCTCAGGTAGCTACAGCCTTTTCTCCTTTTTCGTCATCTCTATTGTTCTCTAAATGTATATAAAGACCTCTCCTGTACAGTAGTACCTCAGTTCCAACTTAGATGAGTTTTACCTTCCTCTCAGCCTCTGAACCATCGCCTCTCTTCTTCATCACTGAACACATCGACCAAAGGGCCTTCATTGTCATCAGACTTAGCATCCTCATCCTCATATTGGTTGTCGTCACGACTGGGAGCAGACTGAGACTCTGTTTGTCGTTTCTAAGTATGACAAAGAAGGCATCGTCCATAACAGCGCATCCTTTGAAGAAAATATGTCATCTGAGGACAACCCCTTTGGCCCAAGCTTCCCCACTAGTAGTGCGGCTTTTGGCCTTCCTGCATCACGAACACACTCACCAAAAGTTTCTCAACCTCCCTCAAGATTTGGGCATAGTCAAGTCCAACCCCTTGACCATAAGCAAGGCATTGGCAAGGCAATTGCGTGGTTCTTTTACAAAGCAATGCTGACCTGACCCATGGTCAAGATGACTGGGTATTCTAGAATACTCAGGTTCCCAAATAAGGTAATCATGGACAGCTCAGGTTCATGGGACCTAGGGGCATGTGAAATTTGCTCCAAAAGGCAGTATCATGGGAAGTGTCTCCACATAGGCATGTGCTATGACTGTGGATGCATGCGTGGCAGAGAATATTGCTGGCATCATGTGGACACCAACACTAGGCTTGAAGATGAGATGGATGACACTTTCAAAGAGCACATTCTGGACATTGTAGAAGAAAGCTACGAGGAAGAGTATCTGTGGTACCAAGCAAGGGCATACTGTCACCCAGACTTCCTGCTGCCTAACAACATTTACATGTTTTTGGAAGACAGGAAATACGAATGCTCCGAAAATCCATATGGATGGGGACTGGAATCCCTTAGGGCTATGGAGTCCCACTGCAGAACAGGAGGAACAGATGATCCGTGGACCGCCAGGGTCAAATGACTTCGTCCAGAGGGCAGCCAGCTCCAGGATGATCAATTACTTTGAAGCCATGTCCAGATACAGTGACAAGGGAATAGTGCCAGGCTATGATAGAGCAATTAGGAGCATAACACCACTGCCGAAGGTCATGGACGACCCTAAGACACCTATGCCCAAGACAGGATGTAGAACGTTCAATCTGATCCCAATGTTCAAGGGTACTGTCCTCCCCTCCAGCTTGCCCAAGAAACCAGCACTGCCAAGCAAAATGCACGGCACCCCAGTCCCGTCATCACAACTGGAACAGGATTATGGATACCTATCCAACTTCCCTATTAAGATTGAGGAGTGCTTGGCATGGCAAGCCAAATATGGGATGAAAGACATGTCCAAACAGCCAGAGGCGTTCAGAAAGAAATACATGGACATCCTTGATCATGTCAAGGGGATGATCAAGCTGGACACCAAGGTGAAGCAGGCGGCCTTCAGTGGCATGGCAAGCCAAATATGGGATGAAAGACATGTCCAAACAGCCAGAGGTGTTCAGAAAGAAATACATGGACATCCTTGATCATGTCAAGGGGATGATCAAGCTGGACACCAAGGTGAAGCAGGCGGCCTTCAGGAAAGGTGCAAAAGCTATGGTAGAAAGGCAGAATGTGGAGAAAGAGGCAGAAGAGAGGAAAAAGGCGATAGAGCAAAGAAAAGCTGAGGAGGCTTTTGCAGAGGCAAGGAAGAGAGCAGTGGAGGCAAGGAAAGAACTGGAGGAAAGGTTGAAAGTGGCCATGGACACCATGGAGGAGGACACTGGAGGAGAAGAGGGTGCACACAGGCAGCTCCCAACAAACCCAGCTGACAATCCTTTTGCAGGTGTGGAGGACATCACAATCCAAGAGGCGCAAAAGGTCTTAGATGAGCAGGAAAGGACGGTGATGGAAGGTGACAAGTTCTTCAGCAACGTTGACTCTAGCCAGGAGAGGGTGATTGAAGACTACAATCCGGTTGAGTGGATCAACAGCATCAAGGAAGATTGCATACCGCAGTATGTCGAAGGTGAGTTGTCATATTATGTGGTATCAGTTGGGATGAGAGCATCACCAGAGATGATGGAAGAGTGGCGGCCCTCATTTCTGCCATGGCTGACATGGCGCTCACATGCATCAATGAGCTGACCTTGCCAACATGGTACAGAAGGGGGGCCGACCACGAGTCCTTGACCTTATTTGGATCAATGACATGGTCTTGGAGAAAGCGCAGTTCAGAGTCTTCCCAGGAGTAGAGGGGGCAAAGGTGGACCATAGGATACTAACATGCAAGTTTTTGTACAGGACAAGGAGCCCACAGTTCCAGTGGCCAAGATATATTCCACGGGAGTCGGACAAAGAGATTGACTTCCTTAGTAGGATAAGCGAGCACACTTTTGAACAAGGGTGCACAGCAAGAGACAAGGTAAACGCCTTGTACACAATGGCCCAAGATGCATGGGAGGCCAATGCAAAGACGCCTAAAGAGGGAAGCAACCCCAACTTGTGGTGGACAGATGCATGTCAGAAGGCAAAGGACACGTACGAGGCACACCTGACAGTTCAAGGATGCAAGGCGCTGAGGAGGGCTACAAGGACGGCGAAGAGGATTTTCTTCAATGGGAAGTTGCGCTATGGGAGATGTGTGGGGAGGAGTCAGATGGACATGGGAGAGGCCCGAACCGATGTATCCCAGGTTCACCAGGAAGGACAGACAGCCCATCGAGGACCTACAAGACCTGTGGGACATGGCACAGCAGCAGTTCATAGGACAACAGGAGGACTGTGCCATCGACCTGTTGTATTTGAACCAGGTAGAGCAGAGAGAGGAACGACAATGGGATGCTTTCACGTCTTATGAAGCCATGCAGGTCTTAGGCACTATGTCCAATGGGTTGGCACTGGGACAAGACAGAATAACGTGGAGGCACCTGAAAATCTTGGTTCGGCGACTGGGTTCTTTACAGGGCATGGTTCATGTCTTCAATAAGATACTGGTAGATGGCATCTTCCCCAAACAGTTTAAGACATTGATAACAGTCATAATCCCAAAACTGAAGAGGGCCAATTACATGGTCATGAAGAACTACCAACCTATCACTTTATTGAACACAATGGGAAAGTGGTTTACAAAGATCCTGGCCCAATGCTTGCAGCATGACACCATTCACTACGATCTCCTCCACTCCTTACAATTTGGAGGCATCAAGCAATGATCTACAACTGATGCGGGTTTGGTCATCACAAACTGGGTACATCAAGCACAAGAGGCAGGTAAGATTACGACTTGTCTGGCAGTCAACATGGTGCAGTTCTTCCTGTCTATGAAGGCCGATGCCCTGCAAGCAGTACTCAGAAAACAAGGCTTCCTGGACAAGGTGGTCTCGCTAATCCCAAGCTTCTACAACGAGTGCAGCACCAGTTACACATGGGGATGCATTGCCTCAGAACTTATGCTGGCAGGGGAAGGCGCACCACAAGGATGCCCAGGATCTCCCATAATGCTCAGCCTCTACGTGGCCCCACTTTTGCGACGTTTTTTCCCTTTTAACATGAGGAGCCCTTCCTGTGTCATGGGATTTGTCAATGACACAAACTTAATGACATCAAGCTTCTCAATTGAGGACAACATTTGTACCCTGGAGGGTCTCTATGCACAATTCACAACAGTCATGCAGTCCATAGGCATGAGAATGGAGCCATCCAAGACAGAACTTTTCTCTTTTCTTCCTTTTCGTTGTAGTTTAGATCAAAGGAACACACTGTCAGCTACAGAGTTCAAGAAAAAGAACCATTCAGACAAAGATGATAATGATAGAAAAACAAAAAACAAAAAACACATAAAGAAAAGTACAATAGTAACACAGTCACTACATAACTACACAGTCTTCCATTCTATTGATTATTCAATGATGCTGACTTTGACAGAGGTGACCATAAAGTTATGAGAACCAGATGGCATGGTGAACACCATCAAGGCTATGAGGGACAGGTGGAGATACTTGGGGTTTTTCTTTGATCCGTCTCTTTCTTTGAATTCACATATTGAATAAGACGTTAACAAATCTCTATCTTCTATTAGTGCCCTGCACATGATCAGGAATGTGGTGAGAGGGATAATGGTCAAGTGAAGACTGCAAGTATTCAAGGCATGCATCTGGCCCATCATGGCATACAGATTGCCATTGTGGTATCATCTGGATGGCAAGAGCATCAAAGCCAAAGTTGCAAAACTGGAAAGGGCTCAAATGCAGGGCCTTTTATGGATGTCAGGGGGCTTCAAGACGACTCCAACAGGGGCTTTAGAGTTCCTCATGGGTGTACCACTGGTCAAAGTCTACTGCAACATGCTGGCAAGGAGGGTTGCTAACTGCATGGCCTCTCTGAATGATGGGCACTATCACAATTTTGAGATGAAGCACAGGCATGTTGGACTTCAACAATAGGGCACTAAGACTACAGAGGAGGAGATGGACTCGCATCATGGGCAACCCTGTCATGGCACTCTTTGTGGGAGCTCAGGAGGTGGAAGAACCATTCCACTTCTCTAACAACAAGAACATCTTAGGGTGCCATGTCGTGGAGAAATACGACTGACACCTCTTCTTTCTACATTTTGATCACCCACCCAAGGGATCATTAGATGCTTTCCGCGCATGGTTAGTGACCTTCCAGAACACGTTGGAAGAGTGGAGGAAAGACCCCCAAAGAATCATGGCAGCTACTGATGGCTCATTAGGAGACGGGATTGGCACAGCCAGGTTCATTATAGGAACGATTGTGGAGCATAGGGGAGTCCCAGCAACATCGTCACATGAGACAGAAATGCAGGCCCTGGAGGACCTCTTCCGGTGCATGCATGAGGATGGTGTCACAGGTCACATCACAGTCCTGGTGGACAACACAGTGGTGGCCAAATCGGTTTTTGACACAAGTGCACGAGAAGGGCAATTCACTGCTGTATGCACCATGACAAACCTTCGGCTATGGTTCAAACAAAATGAAAACAATCGCCTGACAGTGTTGTGGTGCCCAAGCCATGTGGGAATACCTGAGAATGAGGTGGTAGACAAGCTAGTGGGGGAAGATGGCTGTACTCTGGCCCCAGCAATAGCAACAAAGGCAGTGATGGCCAAACGCATATGGTGCGAGGCAGGAGAACAGTTGAGGGGGATGTGGAAGTCACACAGCAGGAGTCTCCTCTCTTTCAAAGGGCAACACAGGGCTGTCGAGCCAACCACTGGTTTGGATAACAAAAAGTTCATCAAGTTATGTGAAGATAATATGGAGCAGTGAAACAACTACACTGAGGCTACGTTGGGGTGCAGCCTCCATCAGCGGTTGCTGCTGAGCAAGTTTGGTGGCACCGAGGGTGCTCGCCCTGCTTTGGTTGCACTTGTTTGGGCTCCAGAAAGTAGTTGGGAAGTGGTGGGAAGGAAAACTCTATTTTTCGAACCACTACGTGGCTATATACATGCCACCTTGTGTACTACGTGTGTACTTGGTCTATTAATTATACCGTTCTGGGCTTCATCGGTGCCCAAAGGGTGCCTAGGGGGTGCCGACGGTCTCGGCTCAGCTCATCGGTGCTTGTCAGCGCCTCCAATAGGTGTTGCAAGGTCTGGTGTCCAACAGTGCATGGATGTGAGCTTCTGGCATCGGTTCCAGCATAACCAGAATCAATCCGTTACAGTGGTTCTCACGCTTCATGCGAGTAGTGTCCAATCACATGCCCTCGGGCAAATACAGACTGTGGTTCCACCTGAACTCGGATGGCAACACCCTCTGCAACTTCTGTCAAGACTGTCCCCTCCTCACCCGATCCCACATCATGTGCAGGTGCATACAATACTCTCCTTTATTTACATCTATGATAGATTTCACGAGCAAACGCAACAATGCTCATGCAGTCACAAAGTTTCTCAAAGACAATCCCATGGCAGCAATGTTTGGCAACCTCGATGCCAAGGGAGTAGGATAATGCGGTACAATTTCTTCTTGTAGATACTTGGTTTCAAGTCTCGGACAACCTGGGAACGCAACTAGCTAGTAGTTTCTTACGCAAGTGGCCCGAAGTGGCACGCAGTACTTTCCTTTGTCTTCTACGTATTTTGTAGTAGTCAGAGGGGGCCTAAAGGCCCCCAAAATGATCATTTCTATTCAAAAAAAAAAAAAAAAAAAAGGCCACCCAAGTGCTCCTCCTGCTTCGTCTTTCTCTTGCTAATGCCTTTTCTAGTCAATTTGCCCAACTAACGTGTGCTGCATCAACGATGGCTTCACTTTCTCGCCAAACCCGACCTTCTGCCCTTGCTATAGAAACTTCTGCGGTCCAGCCTCTGATGCGATGGGTAGTCCACGTCGTCGGGGGCTTGCAAAGGCTGCGGCAGGTGCGATGGTCTTTATCGCTCATTCGGCCGTCAGTCGATCACCTTAATTCGACCCCATATGCTCTCCTGTTGTCATCTTTACAGATCGGTGCCAGTTATGAATACGTTTCTACTTCTCCGCCTCTGATTGCCATCATCTCCACTTCAAGCTTGCCTGGAAATCCCTGTCGCCACATTCGACAACGTATGCGGGGCTAACATGAACTTCTGGACTCTCATTCGACGTGTCTGGATACTTTAGGGCGTTCTGACCTTAATTATAACTGTGTGATATTGGACATAGACATCAGAATGTCACGCTTTCCACTCCGTTCCTGCATCATTTTGGGTTGTGCTGGATTGAATCACAGGCGGGTGCGGGCAGTGTCGCGCAAGCCGGCGTAAGATGCTGTGGCGTTTGTGGGCGCGTGCTCTTGACCGTGACCGTGACCGTCGTGCCACCTGTCACTCGCGTCCCCCATGTCCACGCTCTCCATCAACTGCTTTTTACTTGGAGGTGACTCGTCGGAAGTCTTCACGGTCGAGATTCTGAAGACCAAAAACGTCAGCATTCTCAAGAAGATGATCAAGGAGGAGAAGAAACATCGCCTTGATCACGTTGATGCCTCGAATCTTATCCTCAGCCTGGTCTCCCTACCCGTGGATGACCTGGAAGAAAGTCTCAAAAAAGTCGATCTTACACAAAAATTGCACCCCGTGACGAAGATCTCTTCGATTTTCGGTGAAGTGTTGGTGGATGAACATGTACACATTTTGGTACAAGCACCCCCTGGTGCGCTCCCTAAACGCTTTCTTGACTTAAGTTGACATTTCCCTTGGCTCTTATTACCTTCAATACCTTCAAAAGTAAACCTGCCTGTCGCAGCTCCCGACCCCACGCAACTTCTCTCGCTCAATTGCTTCGTTCTTGACGATAACCCAGGTCAGGTGTTTACGGTCGAGATTCTGAAGACCAAAAACGTCAGCATCCTCAAAGACTTGATCAAAGAGAAGAAGAAGCCTCATCTCGACCGCGTTGCTGCCTCGGATCTCAACATCTGGAAGGTCTCCCTACCCGTGGATGGTGACTTCGAAGAAAATTTCAAAAACGTCGATCTTACACCATTGAAGCCCTTCCTACCACTATCGCAAGTGTTTCCTCGTGTCGAAGAGGATCGCCTACACATCGTCGTTCAAGCACCAACCAATGGTGAGCCTTTCTCCACGTCACAGACAATCACATCGATATTGTTCAGAGGGCCTAAGTACCAAAGACACAGGAGAAGAGAAGAGAAGAGATCAGATCCCTGCCTTGCATAAAAGTGCGCATTTTCTTCCGTCTTTTGCCATCCTTGATAAACAACATTTAACAGGATTTCAAAACGTCATCTCGCGCATCTTGAAAGCGGGGGCTCCCGCTGATTCAGCAAAGTCATCGAATTACACAAAGTCACAGATCGCTTACTCTATCTATGACGGCCGCTACAAGGCAAACAGACCCAGGACAAGCGTCGCACCTCCGGTTCAACTGTTTCACCCTGCTTTTGGTCATTTCTTGGACGATATGAAGAGCAATCGCGCTCTTCCCGACGACATCATGATTCAAACTGCAGAATACATGAAAGCGGCAACGGCGATCTATGAATCTGAAGAGAAACGCCGGAGAGTGTTAACGCCGCTTCTTTGCGCTATCCTTGGAGTCAACATACAAACGATTCTGAATGAGGACAAGACGAATCCGGATGGCATCGTGGAAATGGTGAAAAATTCGTTACTCTTCATAATTTTTCTCCAGGAGGACAAAAATGAATTCGGAGATGGTGGTTCGGACCCATCGACCCAAGCTGGCTTGTCTGCATGTCGTTGTTGGGCTCAGCCCAGGGTATGCCAAGTCCATTTTATTGCGTTCTGACTGTTCATTTGTTCATTCCTTAGTATGAAGTGCTTCGAAACGCTACTGCATGTCCCACATTCCTCGTGGCCACCGCGGGTCCGTGGATCGCGGTCCTCGGTGCCGTCATCATCGACGGCGTAATTGTCCAACGACTGACCGACTATATCTGGGCTGGATTAGACTCCGTTATATATGAATCGCACATCGCCTACGTTGCACGAACCTTTTCTGCTCTAAAGGGGAGCCTGAAGAAACTCACCTCATGTTATGAGAGTCTGAACCCAAGAGGCAATCTTCCCGCTGGTTCCCGCTACTTCCCCTCAATCACTGCCTACCGTCCTCACGGTGGTGAACGCGTTAAATTCAAATATGTTGGCTTCTTGGAAGACAGCCCCGACTGCATCACTCTTCGAGCACGGACTGAGACGATGCCGGCTCAGAATATCGTTGTCAAGTTTGTCGACCGCTATGGGCAACGGGCGCACCAAATTCTTGCGGATCAAGGTTTAGCACCGAAACTGCTCTATTGCGGATCGCCACGCCTTGATGACGATGAACCGTCCTATCATTCTATCTCCATGGTTGTCATGGAATTCGTCGATGGCGACACGCTTGCTGTGGCGAAGCGAAAAATGTCTGAAGAATTGGTAGAAACTGTACGATCAGCTGTTCGGCGTGCCCTTGAACTGTTGCATAGTCATGGATTGGTGTTTGGTGATCTCCGT
>MIPV01003399.1:5827-15986 GCA_001983365.1 Amanita bisporigera | reverse complement strand
ACCGCTGAAAGCGAAGCTAACTGATTGGAAATACGACGGAGAAACCCTCCGATATCAAGGACGAATTTACATACCAGATAATGACGCATTACGACAGGAAATCATTAAATTACACCATAATCCCACAGTCATGGGACATCCAGGATGTTTAAAGACTCTATCACTTGTCAGACGTGATTATTGGTGGCCAGGAATGGCATCCCTTGTCAACAAATGGGTAGAAGGATGCGCGCTGTGTCAGCAGATGAAAGTAAACACACATCCGATCACACCGAGTTTAATGCCAATCAAATCGACTGCCACAAGACCTTTTGAACAGGTTTCACTAGATTTCATCACAGACTTACCCCAAGTAGAAGGGTTTGATTCTGTTTTGACTGTGGTTGATCAAGGCTTGACAAAGGGGGTAATATTCATCCCTTGCAAGAAAACTTTCACCGCTCTTGATACCGCCAACTCATACATCAATGAAGTGTATAAACGCTTTGGACTACCCACCACCCTTATATCTGATAGAGGACCACAATTTACATCAAAGGTATTCGAAGAAATGTGCAAGATCTTTGGAATAGATCATTGGAAATCCACAGCCTTTCATCCACAGACAGATGGAGAATCAGAATGCCTAAATCAGGAACTTGAAACATATCTCAGGCTATTCTGTGCTGATCACACTATCACATGGAAAGAATATCTCCCTTTAGCAGAATTTGCTCATAATCAGTGCCCACATCAATCTACTAAGATGGCACCATTCGAAATAATGTTTGGAACCGAACCAGTAGCTATCCCAACCGCATTTCCTCGCATAAATGTTCCTACAGCAGAAGAATGCTTCAGGATAATTAATCAAATCAGAGACGAAGCACTAGCAGCACATGAATTATCCAGACAACTCATGATGCAAAGAGTTAAAGGCAAAATGCACCACTTCAAAGAAGGCAACCAAGTTTGGCTAGATTCAAGAAATCTTAAAACCAATCAACTGTGCAAATTTGCCCCAAGGAGAGAAGGACCTTTTACAATAGAAAAAATACTCGGACCAGTGACATATAAACTTCAGCTACCCCAAAGATGGAAGATTCACCCAGTGTTTCATGTCTCCCTTCTCACACCCTTCCAAGAAAATGATATCCATGGACCAAATTATTCTAGACCACCTCCTGACTTAATTCAAGAACAAGAAGAGTTCGAAATTGAAACAATCATCTCACACTGACAAAAAGGTAACAAATGGCAATATTTGATCAAGTGGAAAGGCTATCCCACATCTGACAACTCTTGGGAAGATGAAGAAAATTTAGAACACTCTCAAGAGACTCTACAAGAGTATAAGAAGCGAAATAAAATACCTGAACTTTCAACCCAGAGTTCTAGCAGTCGCCCACATCGAAAGCAATAACTTACTATGTCTACCACCTCCTCCAATGTCTCCACCACCTCTAACACCTCTACTCCTCGTGCATCGCCCCCTGTCAGTATCCCAGACGCGCCCAGGACACCATCGCCCATGTTTAGCAGCCCACCTTCTCCGCAACCCTTGCCAATTCCTCCCAGTATGTTACCGCCCCCCTATGACAGTCCATCTGCTTTGGAAATAGCTCGAGTCACTCACTCTATTGTTAATTTATTATCAGGAAGTGACTCCATCATGGAAAATATGCGCAGGGCTGTTCAGCAAGCAAGAGTAATGGCTACCAACCTCCAAGGCAATAGTGACGCCATACATGAGGTCTACAATGAATTAATGGGACAAGCCTCTCACCCAGGTGATGAATTACACCCCAACAACGTCGCAGATATTTCAGTTCAAGAATTGGACGAACCCACTGTCACTACTATCACTAATCGCCCAGACCCACTCACTACCACCGCCTTTCTAGCAGTAGAAAATCGATCATCCTCTGTACCTCCAGCTCAGGACGAACATGATCTCCCTCCTAACAGATTTCTGGCACGCTATGAGGATAATTACAACTTGCCAATCTTCAGCCTCACTGGCATCAAAAACATCCTCAGTTATTATCAGATTCCATCCTTCCTAGATTGCACCATTCGCCCTCGCATCTTTCGCATATGGGTACTCCTCACCTCTTGGTGTTTTTGTAACAGTCTATGCCATGTCCTTGAAAGAGAAGTTTGTGTCAATCTTACAGCGTTTACTACCACTCTAGTCAACTTTATGCATTGCTTCCCAGTTCCACATGAGGACCGCTTTGTCACCATCCACATCTGGGACACCATACAGGCTCTATTAACCCTCGGAATCGAAGCATATGTCGAAGAAGCACTTAGATGCACCACAGCTGGACATCAAGACAACTATTTCCATCCCAATCGCTATAATGTCGTCGAAACTGGATTGGTTACCTTACAGCGCACCCCTAAAATCGATTCAATTAACCTGCGCACTAACTCTGGACAATGTCACCCACCTAGCTCATGCGATGAACCCTACTGGCAAAGCAACAGGATTTAATTATAGACACCTGTGCACAATTCATCAAAAGGTCAATGTTCTATCGATGCTATATGATAAACAACTACCACAGGCTACTTGGGGATACCAGAATTCTATGATCAATCAGTTATACCAGGGATATCGCATCGACGGAAAAGACAAACCCACTACTCCCTTCACCAACCTGCACCAAATCAGAGAAGTCCGATTACCAATCAGACATGAGAACGCACCAGAAGGAGCAGTATTTGTGGATCAGGTATACCCAGTCAACTATCAGTTTGTAGGCGAAGAAAGGAGCACATTACGAGGTTGTTATATATGTGGCGATGCAGATCATTACACTTCGCATCACCCTCAGACTGGACACATCCCAGATCAACATCCAGGCAATGAAAATATATTCACACAGCAAGGCAGCACTTCTAGACAAGACATACATATTACTAGGATTCAAGAAATGATGGACAGACCTCACAGCGGACCAAATTGACCTACCTATGCATCAGCAGCAGTAGCCACACCTCTCCCTCGTTCTACTACAGCCAGGGAAGAGGGACGGCGATGCAGGCCAGCTCCCATTCAGGCCAGATGAGTAGAAGTCGACTACCACCCTTCTTCCTCGCCCACCAGCCACTCTGAACTGGCTGATGAAACCGCCGATGCCAGACCGCAAATAACTCATCACAACACCCACCAGAATGCTCGACAACCACGCCAGGTTGTATTTACTATGCAGGGACTCAGACCGCCCACTAGGAATCCGCCACCTCATCTTTCCAACCCCAACAGGACTCCTTTAGGTCAGCCAAGTCACTACCCATGTCAAAACCCACCTCTTCGCTATGGAGAAGACCCGCCCATCGATTTTAGTTATGATGAAGAAGCCATGCATAATATGAGCACATAGAAATGGACTTCTATTGAGTTTTCAATTTTATTTTGTATGCAAATGATTGATTTTATCTTTGGAAAAGATAGACTTTTAGTTTAGAACGGAGGCTATGTTACAATCATGCCTCAAGTATGCTTATGTAAACGCCCCTATCTCTATGCAGTATGTTTTTCCCATCATTATGCTCCTTTACTTCGTCGTTTATGCCAGAGTCCTTGTTATCACATGCGTTTATCTTTTATCACATGCCTACCATTGTTATCACATGTCTATGTCGTTTATCACATGCTACTCTTATTTATCACATGCCAGTAGTGTAGCATGTACCTATATAAAGCTCTCAATATACAGACTGGATCCCCAGTCTAGTTTTAACAGTCAAACTGTTCTTGTGAACTCTCAGCTCATCTTTGCACACTCAGACTCTCACTCTTACACTTGTGTAGGAGCTTAACTTACCCTTGTGGAAGTTCTGCTCTCGTCGCCCTTGAGGTTGACGATTCTTAACACAGTTAAGGTGTAACAAAAATTGCCATCCATTGGCTGTTTGTCTGATAACACTTCTGACCCTAGGATATCCTGGTTTGAATTCATGATGGTAATATGGTGGGTTAGGTGGGTAAGGAACAAGCTCCTCAGGTTTGGTTGCTGTGGGATAGCTTGGTGGGAGATCAAAGGGATGTATTGCCAGTTTGATCTGTGCTGGGAACAGTTTGTAATATATTGGTTCTAGATCTGTTACTGGTCTCCCAGGGTTTCATCCTGATTCTTCCACCATCAGTTCCCTGATCTTATCCATTGCCCATGTGGCTAACACCTGATGCACTTTGGCATTCTGCCATTGCCTTTTATCTCATTGCTCTGGGGTTTGTACTAAGAGGCTGTCTTGTGGCCAATTATATTTGTGTTGTTGATGTAGTGGTGCAGGCTGTCCTTTGTATGCTCTAGCAGTTGTGCAGACTATGCTGTTTAGTTTATCATTGTAAGAAGCACATCCTTTGTAAGGGTGGTGGTAGTGTGGTTTGAGGATAAAGAATTGTACATATTGTGGGAGTTTCCTTGATGCTGAGAATCTGGCTTGAGTGGGAGTATAGTTCTGCACATAAATGCTGTTCAACTTGAGGTGTCTGTGGTTGTCATATATGACCATGGTTATGTCTCCTATAGTTTTCTCTGTGTTTTATATGCCAGTAGTACTTCCACAGCATTGCTTAAGTTGAGGCTCCCATGAGTTGTCATTTGATCTGTAGCCTTTCCATTTGACCAAATATTGATACTCTGCACTGTGTTTTTGGTGTGCAAGAATTGCTTCCACCTCATACTCTTCATTTCCATTTAGGAGATCAGGGGGTAGTGACATGTAATTTGGACTGTGAGCTTTGGTTTGCTTGTAAGGGGACAACAGGGACACATGAAACACAGGGTGAATGTGCCATTGTTTCAGTAATTTCAATTTGTACATCACTGGTCCCATTACCTGTTTGATGATGAAAGGTCCTTCTCATTTAGGTGCTAGCTTCCTTGACTGATATGGAATGTGCAGGTTCCTATTTTTGAGCCAGACTTTATCACCTTTTTCAAACCAAATAGATTTATCCCTTTGTCACTGTGCTACTAGTTGTCTGGCTAATTCATGTGCTGCCAGTGCTTCTTCTCTTGCTTTACACAGCTGCTGTAATCATTCTTCTGCTGCACAGGTAGTCATTTTGTGGGAAGCAGGGGGAAGTGCCACAGGGTCCATTCCATACATTAGTTGAAATGGCGATGCTTTTATTGTGTGCAAATTCTGCTATTGGGAGTAGCCCTTTCCATTTGTGTGGTTCATTGGTGCAGAACATCCAAAGATAGACTTCTAGTTCCTGGTTAACCCATTCTGTTTCTCCATCAGTTTGCAGGTGATACACTGTGCTCATTCTATGATCAATTCCTAACACTTTCCTTATCTCCCGGAAGACTTTTGCCAAGAACTGTGGTCCTCTGTCTGAGATGAGCATGTCAGGGAGACCAAACTGGTTGAAAATTTTGGTGATGTAGATATTTGCAGTTTCCAGGGCATCAATTGTTTTGTTGCATGGTGTGAAAATTACCCCCTTTGTAAGACCATGGTCCACTGTGACCAAAATGGAGTCAAAACCATCAGAAAGGGGTAGATCAGTGATGAAATCTAGGGTTACTTGTTGAAATGGGTGTGTCACTTTTGAGTGAATTGGATGATATGCAGGGGTGTTTGGATGCATGTTGACCTTCATTTGTTGGCATAGTGCACAACCTTTGATCCATTCTTTTACATGTCTGTACATTCTGGGCCACCAATAATCTCTTTTGAGTAATTCTAGTGTTTTGAATTGTCCAGGATGCCCTGATGTAACTGCCTCATGTACTTTCTTGATCAAGTTCACATGCAGTCCATCATGATCTGGGATATAGACCTTCCCTTGATAGTGAATCAATCCATTCATGTACATCCAGTCCTGGAGCTGCAATTTGATTGGCAGAGCTCAGTGTCTTTCAACTACATCAATCAAGATCCATCCAAAGTCATCCTTTGACATTGCTTTTTGGAGATCTGTCACCAGGTCTTCTGCAATCAGGTTGATGAATTGTTCAGCAGGTAAAACAGTCGTATTTTCCATCTGTTCTTTGTTCCCCATATGGTCTGGGCATCTTGACAGTGCATCCACTTCAAACATCTTTGTTCCTGGGACATGTTCAATTCATAAATTGAATTCAGATAAGAATGATGACCATTGTGCTTGTCTGGGTGTTAATTGCTGTGGTGTGCAATAAAATGACAAGTTCTTGTGATCACAATGTATAATTGTTGTATGTGGTGATCCATGCAGCAAATGTCTCCAAGTTGAAAGTCCCTTGATGATTGCTAGTAGTTCCTGATCATAGATCTGGTAGTTCTGCTCCATTGATGTGAGTGCATGTGATATGAATCTGCAAGGGTGTAAGGCTCCTGTTTCATCCACTTGTTTCAACACTGCCTCAATTGCTTTGTTGGATGCATCAGTTTGAAGGATGAATGGTCTTGTTACATCAGGCATTAATAGTACTGGCATAGACATGAATTTCTTCTTTAGTTCATCAAATGATTTTTGCTGTTCTGTGCCCCATGTGAATGGTATGTCTTTTCTGGTCAGGTTGGTAAGTGGTTTTGCTGATGATGCAAAGTTCCTGATGAATCGACAATAGAAATTTCCAAATCTGAGGAATGATCAGACTTGTTTTACTGTAGACAGAGCTGGCCAATTGGCTATTCCTGCCAGTTTGATCAGATCCATCTGTATTTGTCCTGGTTTGATGACCATACCAAGAAACTTGACTTCTTATACAGCAAATTTGCATTTTTTGAGTTTCAGGAATAGATTGTTCTCCTGTAACCTTTGAAGAACACATTTTGTTCAGGTTTCCAGCTCTTCTCTGGTATTAGCACAGATCAGGATGTCATCCATGTAAATGATGAGCCATCCTTCATTTATCATGTCTCGGAAGTATTCATTCATCATTGTTTGGAAAGTCAATGGTGAATTGCAGAGACCAAATAACATTACAGTTGGTTTGTAAAGGCCTCTGTTTGTAATAAATGCAGCTTTCCATTCATCACCTGAAGCTCCTCCCCCTATGCTCAGATTGGCTAGTTTGTTTAAAGCCCTGACTGCACTGTTGACTTCTCCCCAATCAGCAATGAAGCACTGCTGGAAAGACTCATGATTGTCCCATTGCAACCCTTCTTTTTTCTCTTTGCTGGCATTTAACTCGCTTCAGATAATTGTTTTCCAGTTGTCTAGTTCCAGTCCTAGACATGCCAATGTGTAACTAATCTTCTTTTCATCCTTGCTCTTGTAATTGTTTGAGTTAAGGGCAAAGAAATTGTCAAGGGAATCTAAAAATGACTGGACTTCAGTTTGCTTCCCTGTGAAGACCCTGATGGGCTGTGGTTTGATATCTCCTTTGGTGGTTTCTGTTATGGATGATGCCTTCTTTGTCGTACTTAGAAATGATGAACAGAGTCTCGGTCTGCTCCCAGTCATATCAACAACGATCAAGATGATGAGGACACTAAGTCTGATGATGACAAAGGCCCTTAGGTTGATGCGTTCAATGATGAGGAAAAGAGGCGATGGTTCAGAGGCTGAGAGGAAGGTAAAACTTGTCTAAGTTGGCACTGGGGTTCTACTGTATGGGAGGAGTCTTTATATACATTTAGAGAACAATAGAAACGATAAAAAAGGAAGAAAGGCTGTAGCTATCTGAGAAAGGAAAGATGAAGGTAACTACATAAGGAGATATCATCCAAGGTGATGCATATGATAATGATGATGATGTAAATATAATGTGTCCGTCCGCTGAGTAATAAAGATGACAGAGAGGCAAAAAAGAGATTGTAACAGCTGATAACCAAGTTCAAACCTTTGAGCCAGCTGCACCAGAAACCGCCATAGCTATAAACCTTTGCACCACCATGCATCACAACAGCAGCAAAGGGTCAAACCCACTGACTGGCAAATATCCAACTATGGCAGGGAGACAGGATGCACACAGACCACAGACTCGGTGGCAAGGCATCACCACAGGTAAGCCTCATGTACAAATGTATATAAAGCTGTCTGTTGTAGTAGTAAGGCAGTTAATAGACACCCCATTTGTTACCATCCACACTTGCTCTCAGCATAGCTCACTCGGCACTGCTGCCATTCCACTCTTTTAGTCTTTGCCTTTGCAGCGCTGTCTTTTTGCCATCAGACCACCAATAGACCTCCTGAGCCCCTTTGGCCGAATGCCGTTATACACATCAGCCACACAATAACCTTTACAATGGGAAAGAAAAAGGTGGTGTTATTTGATTAACAGTATTTAGATTGATCTCGTTCATAGCATTTTTTGAGCTCGGCGCTCATTACTCAAACCCTTGGCATTGCACATATTTCAAAGTTTGCAGGGGCATTGGTGAATTTTGATGAAGAGCGGCCTGTCAGCACTCTTATACTTGCGACACTAGCGGTACTTCTTTTTTTTCAATTTTATCCACCTAATTTTGTTTCAATAGGTCCAACACATTCTTGAACAGTGGGCAACTGGCGAATATGTCAAGACAACAAAGCAGTTTTCTATGGAAAACTATGGCAACAAAGATATTGTCACCGAGATAGTGTTGAGCTGCACACCATGCGCTGTGAGCAGCATGGTTGCGCTAGTGGAAGTGCCAAGGTGCGCTCATAGCAGCAGCCATTGACCATACTACCAAAGGTAGGAGTGCATCACTTACATGCTGGTGGGCAGGAAAGAGCAACTAAGTATATTGGGCGCAAACTACTGTCCTTATATACATTCTAGGTATTTGTACATGTTTGCGTCCTTTTCTATATACGGAAAGAGAAAGATTAGATCTACTCTACACGAAGATCTATCTACAAAAGGAAATAGCCCAAAGGGGCATTCGGGCTTAGGGGCAGATTTCAACACCCCCCCATAATCAATACCAGGAGACGATGATGAGCGGCTCATGGTTGTCGCAGGGATTCGGAGTCCCCTGTATTGATTAGATGGACGATTTTATCCTCAGAAATCGTCAAAGGAAAGATGTCCCGATCGACCTTCCCTCTTCCACCGTTCATACAACTGCCACGCCCAAAATGCCTTTTCTGGCAGAGTCCATGGGTCTTGTCCAGCCTGGACACAATCGATCCACATGGCTATTGCAGGGGACATGGTAATTTTGGGACGTGGTGGTGATGGAGAAGAGGTAATCTGAAGAGGACGATTGCAGCGTGAAAAGCCCGCGCAATGATGTCCAACATTGGAGTACCCCCCAATGGCGACTATGGTTTGCTTCTTGCTAGAGCCTCGCTTTTTACCCATGTTGGTGTAAAATGTGTGCGTGTCTCGAATAGCAGGAAGGAAGCAGTTTAAGGTCCTACTCAGGACCCGCCTTTATATGTTTCTCAAGTGGATTTAATTAATCCAAGCATGGGAAGGAACTTCTGAAACAAGATTCGTCCCAGGTTCTTTGTAAGCATGTCCGCAGGGTTGTCTTTTCCCTCGATAAAAAATAGAGCGACAATATTGTCAGCTACGAGATCTCGGATGAAATGATATTTAATATCAATGTGTTTGGACCTTTTTTCCGTAACAGGGTTCTGTGCAATGAACAAAGATCCCATGTTATCCCCATATATAGGTACAGTTCCTAAAGGGTAGTGAATTTCTGAGAATAGACTTTTTATCCAGAAATTGTTACGGGCGCATTCTGATAATGCGACATATTCTGCTTCCGTGGAAGATAGCGACACTGAAGTCTGCCGTCTTGATGTCCAACACACTATTCCATTAGCTAGGCGTGTGAAAAATCCTGATGTGGATTTTCTATTATTTTTGTCAGACGCCCAGTCTGAATCAGTAAAGCTCGCTAAGCCTTCTTTAGAGTCCCCATCATACTGGATACAATAATCTGTAGTTCCGACCAGGTAATTAGCAATTCCAATTGCCTTGTTGTAATGTTCAAGGGTTGGATTCGCAGAGAATTGTGACATTTTGATAACTGCGAAGCAGATATCAGGCCGTGTACCAATCATGAGATACAGTAGTGATCCAATAACAGATTGGTACCTGGAGCGTAAAGATGCATCAACAGGCCCATCATGTTTGATAGGGACATAATCATGGGGGATGGGAGTGCTGCTACTGGCAGCTTTTTCCATTCCGAACCGGTTCAAAACCTTCATTAGGTAGGGTTTTTGATCAATGAGGATCTTTTTTCCCACTCTCCTAATATTGATGGAAAGAAAGGTTTTGCCGAC
>MIPV01003398.1:0-10591 GCA_001983365.1 Amanita bisporigera | reverse complement strand
TTTTTTTTTTTCCCGAGTTGTAACGAACGTGTGTGTGTTTTTGAGTCGAGTTTTTTTTTTTGTTTTTTTTTGAATAGAAATAATCATTTGGGGGGGCCTTTAGGCCCCCTTCGACTACTACTACAAAGTACGTAGCAATCAAAGGAATGTGCTGCGAGCCACTTTGGGCCGCTTGAGTGAAAGTCTATCACCTAGCTATTATACTGTATTGTTGTCCACTTGGATCCAAGTAAGTATCAAGGGAAGTTGCGTCATTTTTATCCTATTCCAGAGGCGTCGAGGTCACCAAATGTTGCCGCCGTTGGATTATCTTTAAGGAATTTAGCGACAATGTGAGCATTGTTGCATTTGTTCGCGAATTGTATCATAGAAGAAAAGGAAGGAATGTAACGTATGCACCTGCACATGATGTGGGATTGCATGAGGAGGGGATGATCTTGACAAAATTGGCACTGCGTGTTGCCACCAGCCGCCGGATGGAAGCGAAGTCTGTATTCGCCCAAAGGCATATGATTGGATGCCAGTCTTGTGAACCTGGAGAAGTGTTCCATGTTGTTCTCGCAAAGTGATACAAACTTCAGATGGTCATTGCCTGTTGTCAGCTCCAATCTCTTTCTTTGGCCCTTGAAGGTCAGAAGGCTCCGGCTATGTGTCTTCCACAGCCCTCTCCACTGCTCCCCTGCCTCTCTCTGGATCTGCTTAATCACCGCAGCCTTGGATGCAAAATTGGTAGCCGGCATGCATTCTCTGCTCACCAGCTTGTCCACCACTTCATTCTCCTCGACGCTGACATGGCTGGGGCACCATGATATTGTAAGGCGGTTGTTATGGTCCTGTTCAAACCATGTGTGTAAGTTTGCCATTGCCCTTATTGATATAAATTGCCCTTCATGTTGGCTTGCGTCAAAGATTGACTTCGCTGCCACCACGTTGTCTGTTAGGACCGTGACGTGACTCGTGACTTTGTCCTCGTGCAAGCACTGAAACAAGTCTTCTAGCACCTGAAGTTCCATCTCATGAGATGATGAAGCTGGGACTCCCCTCCACTCTTCTGTTCTCCCCATGATGAAGCCTGCTCTGCCTACTCTGTCTTTAAGAGAACTGTCAGTTGCGGCAATGGTGCGTGTGTGGTCTCTGCGCCATTGTTCCACCGTATGTCTGAACATGTCGAGCCACCTTTGGAAAGTTTCCGAATTTTTGGGGGGATGTTCGAAGTGTGCAAACGTTATACGATCTTTGAATAGATCCATGACTCTCGTCCCTAGTAGGTTCTTGTCATTGCAGAAGTGAAAGGGTTCCTCCACTTGCTGTGCCTCCACAAACATAGCTGTTATGGGGTTACCGGTTATCCTAGTGCATTGCTTTCACTGCTGACAGAGTGCTCTGTCATTGAAATCCATCATTCCCGCATTTCTCTGCAATAAGCCAATAGGATGATTGTCGTTTAGTGATGCCATGCATACTGCTTGCCTCCTCGCCAGCATGTTGCAGTAGACGCGTACTGGTGGTACACCTGTCAGGAACTCCAACGCTCCCATCGGTGTTGTCCTGAAACCTCCCGACATCCATAAAAGGCCCTGTCGCTGGGCCTTCTCCAAGTGGGCCACTTTGCCTTTGACGCCCTTGCCATCCAGATGGTACCACAGCAGGAGTCCATACGATAAAATTGGCCAGATGCATGCCTTGAAGACTTGAAGTCGTCGCTTGACCAAAATCCCCCTCACTGCATTCCCAATCATGCGCAGGGCACTAATAGAAGAAAGAGACTTGTTAACATAGTATTTGATATGAGAGTTAAAAGAAAGAGATGGATCAAAGAAAAAACCTAAGTATTGCCATCTATCCTTTGTTGTGTTAATGATGCTCGAAGTTCCGTCGGGTTCTCTGAGCATGATCTTTGCACCTGTTAAAGTTAGCGCTTTTGAATGGTCGATAGAATGAATGATTGTATAGTATTGTAGCGTATCTCCTACTCTACTCGTTTTTATTCTTTTCTGTTTTTTCTTTTTATGATGTTTTTGTTCTCCTTGCTCTTTTTTTTGTACTGTGTCATCAAACTCTTTAGCAGACATTATATCTCTTTCATCTATCCTACGAAAAGGGAGAAAAGAAAAAAGTTCGGTCTTTGAAGGTTCTGTCTTCATGCCGATGGATTGCATGATCCTCGTGAACTGTTTGTACTTCTGCTCGAGCACATTGATGTTGGTCTTGATTGAGAAGCTGCTGGTCATTATGTTCGTGTCATCAACAAACCCCATTACGCATGTGGGTTCTTTTGGGTCATATGGGAAAAACCTCTGTAGAAGAGGCGCCACATATAGGCTGAGGATTATTGGTGATCCCAGGCATCCTTGGGGCGTGCCTTCTCTGGCCGACAACAAGTTCGACAATACGCACCCCCACGAGTACTGCGTGGTTCTGTCCTCATAGAAACTCTGAACCAGGTTTACTACTGTCTCTGGAAATCCCTGTAGGTCCAGTATCTTGTGCAAGACATCCGCCTTCATTGATGGGAAAAACTGCGCCATGTCCAATGCCAAGCATGACGTTATCTTCCCCGCTTCCCATGCCTGATGTACCCAGTTCGTTATGAATACCCCCATGTTGGTTGTTGATTGTTGCTTAATGCCGCCAAACTGCAAAGGGTGTAGTAGGTCAT
The DNA here is from genome assembly GCA_001983365.1 of Amanita bisporigera. Classification (NCBI taxonomy): domain Eukaryota; kingdom Fungi; phylum Basidiomycota; class Agaricomycetes; order Agaricales; family Amanitaceae; genus Amanita; species Amanita bisporigera. The sequence goes on along the minus strand of MIPV01003398.1, from coordinate 7,932 downwards.
GGCGAATGGCATCGTGTTGAAGTCTCTGCGCCAGTATCTTCGTGAACCATTTCCCCAAACAGTTCAGAAGTGTGATTGGTTGGTAGTTCTTCATCACCATGTAGTCTGCCCTCTTTGGTTTCGGGATGATAACTGTTACCAATATCTTAAACTGTTCTGGAAAAACGCCACTGGTCATAATGGCGTTAAAAATGTCAACCATGCCTTCCAGGAAGTCCGGGTGTCAACTCAGGGCTTTGATGTGTCGCCACGTAATCTTGTCCTGCCCCTGCGCTGAACTATTAGACATCGACACTATAGCCTGCTTTGCCTCATGTTTGGAAAAGGGTGGCCACGTTCTTCTCTCCCTGCGGACCACGAGGTCCAGGTACATCAGATCGAAGACCCGTTCTTCCTGCTGCCCGACAAACTGCCTCTGGGCGACGTCCCACAATTCGTCCAAATCATTGACCGGCTTCCCATTGTTAGTGACGCTTTTGAGTCGAGTTTGTCCAGCAAAACCATGTGCATGGGAAGCAAGCTTAAAGCAGAGAGAGAGAGAGAGAGAGAGAGAGAGAGAGAGAGAGAGAGCATGTGTTGCCCTGCAAGGGGGACAACACGTTCCCAAATCCGACCAAATCCAAATCAAAAACTGAAAGATGGGGGGGGGATGAAGGTTTGATTCTTTTCAGGACCACCAAAAGAAGAACCCGCTATTTCACCAAAAAGAGCACCAGTGCAGGGGGCAACAATGACAGAAGCAGAGAGGGAGCATGAGACTAGTCTTCCTCCTCTTCCTCCTCCAGAACGTTATGCAGCAGCGCACCATGCACATACCATCCCAGACTCATCCACTCAAACTCCTTGAGTGCAATCTGCATCGGCTTGGGCTCAACCACGATCGGCTGGAGCTTTGTCTGCTCCACCGTAGGGACCAGAACAGGCCCAGGCATGGGCTCTTCCTTGTGCAGCTTCACGGAATCCGGCTCACAGGCACCGCTGGAGGAGCGGGCACAAGCACAATGATGGGCACAGGAGGGATAGACACAACCTGTGGCGCAGTGTGCATGTGCTGCTGCGGTTGCGGTTGCAGTTGCAATTGGGGTGGTGATTGGGGTTGTGGTGGAGACTGCGGCGGGGACTGTGACTGGGAATGGGGATGCACCTTTTGACCACTGGCATGCTCGTGTTCCCAGTACATCTGAATCAGCGCCACTGTTCTGCTCTGTGGCACAGCCAGCTTGGACTCTGCAATGTGCTGACCGTTTCCACTGTCATTTCCATTGTCATTTCCTGCAGCCCCAATGCCGTTCACATTCACAGCTGGCTGTGGCAGAGGCGAAGGTGGCTGTGCTCTTGCACTTGCACTTCAACTTGTGGTTCCTCAACCAAAACAGGGACCGGCATCGTCTGCTGCACAGGCAACTCCACGAAGACCCATGAGCTCTTCCGATACTTCAACAATGTTGAGTTGCTCCTCAAGTCAACCCAGATTCATGCGCCTCAAGCCAAGAAAGAGCAGGTGTTGCGTTACCTTGACAATTGAGCCTACAACATTTGGGAGAGTCTACCAGAAGCCCAGGAACCATTTTTGTATGAGAGTTTCAAGCAGGTAGTCATTGAGAGTTATCCAGAAGTTGATCCTAGCCAAAAGTACAGGTATTCTGACCTTGTTTGACTTGTTGAGAAGTGGAGCAAGCATGGCATCAGTAGTGTCAGTGAGCTTGGTGAATATTACTGAGAGTTTTTGGTCATCAGTGCTTTCCTCGTTCAGCAGCATTCAATAGGACAGCCTGAGCAGCATCAAATGTTCATTGAAGGTTTCCCTCACAGTCTATTTGTTATGACCTTATGATTTTCTTCTATTTTTCTCTATTTTATCTGAGGGCCTATGGACGAGTTATCACTTATGGAAGGAGGATCGCACCCCTATGTTAGGATGGTCTAGGGTTATGTCAGCAAGGTGGCTGTACAGGACAACCGATTAGATCAAGAAATATGGATGACGGTCAAGTCACATCTTCTCATGGGGGCCGGGCAAGTCTGGGTTGAGGGTCTGGGTTCGTTGCTGCATGTACACGGTCATGGGGCTGCGTAGTCTCTGTGTGCACAGACCAATGCTCATATGTATATAAGGTGGTGTGTCTGTAGGTAGGAGTCCTTAAGACTCTAGATAGTTTGCTCTTACACAGCTTACTGGTCTAATAAACCTCGCTTTTATCTCTCTCTCCTCTGCGAGGCTTAGGGTTGTGTTTGGCTTGTCCTAACATAATCTAGAGTCTTTATAACAAAACCCTTCGACATTGGTCACAGTGCCAAAGCCTTTCAGTTTCGAACTTTTCAACAGACACCTGACCTTGTGCATGTTGCAACATGTGGCCACAAGCAGCCTTGAGTACTAGGTGACACAACAGTGCTAGACAAGAGTAGGGGCTTCGCCGATTAGTAGACCAGGCAGGGTTGAATTGGGTACCTACACTAGTGCTGCGGAATAGTGGGAGGAACCCACGAAGACAACTTGGTGGTGTGCCATGTATCAAGGCATACAGTCTCAGAATACCAATTATGTATCAGATCTATTGATCTGAGCACGAGGACATCTGAGTGAAGCACCGGGCACCATGCTATTGAGTCAGTTGGTGGAATCAAATCGAAGAATTGCGTGCGGGTGCATTATTGACCGCAGCATAGAATATCCGTGTTAGGAAGCGTGTGATATTGAAGAAGAGGCAACAGAGATCTAGCTAAGATCTTCTAGGCAGCATGAAGGGACCCTTCAACTATGTTTTACCAAGGGCTGGTTTGTCCTTGATGGGAGTTGGGCTAGTATTCGAGCTCGATTGGGTGCAGGGATGCACAGAACCAAAGAAATCATCCAAGAAGGCTGTGCGGACCGATAACCGACAGTGAGATGCCCACATCCGTGCATGGCAGGCATGGAAAAAGGAGCAACGGCGACAGTCATGCCAGGAACAACGGATTTGGGAGCGTGAGGCCTGGGTGGCCAAACAAGAATCCATCAGAGAACAGGAGGAGGCATGGGAAGTGCTTCTCGAACAGCACCGAAAATCGGCAAAGGAACAAAGGGAGTACCATGCGTACTTAACCCAGATTGAGAAGGAACAGTGGACCCTGGAGGACTTGCTGGAAAACTATGAGACGGAGTCACCGGTCTGGGAGGCTCTTTTCAATAGGCCATCAAATGTCCAGCTATTGTTGCTAGGGTTTGATGTGATCACATTATGTCACAATGGGCTGACGCTATCAGCAAAAGAATGGAATCAGCTAATGCATGTGGCAAATGGAAACATCAGTTCCAGTAAAGCACAGCATATGCAGGACCAAAAGGAGAACGCCGAGTGTGTTACTGGAATAAGATATGATCCATATCTAAAGGCATACCTCCGGAAACAGGAGCACAAGGAGACACCCATACCCACACCGAAAGGGGAAGTCACAGTTACCATGCCATTAATACACATGGACATGTTCCTAAGGCAGTTAGGGGAGGAACTCGACTTCACAGGATCATGGGTCAGTATCCTGAAACCACTGCGATTACCAAGCCAATATACCACGGACATTCCCGAGGACGCACCATGGCGATGGGATGGCTATTGTTATATGACTCTATTCAAAGAAGAATACTATAACAAGTTTTACTGGCCAGGATATCCAACCCTTGAGGACATTTTGTCATGGGAACCTGAGTTAAGAGACACAAAGGCAAGATTCGCGATTCAGGATACCAACAAGGACGGAGTATACCATGTGATTGAGGAAGCTGCCATCCAAAAATATGAGGATGACATATACACATGGGCAGATCTGGAAGATCTTGAACTAAATGGCAAATATGCCAAGAAGGCAGTACTGGGGGGCTTGGGAAAATCAAAACCACAAATGGCAACAATTTCATCATTCATCCAATCAGTACCTAACTCCCAGAAGTCATTCAAAAGTTCCAAAACATCCTTGGTCCCAAAAATGTCATATTCACAGGCCATCATAAGCTGCTCTGGACCAAGCAAGTCCCTGACACGAACAATGGGCGTGGATCACATGTGGCATAATGGTTCCATTCAATGAATGGATGATTGGATCGAAAAAGACCCGGCGATCCCATGGGTTAGTGAGGATGTCAAGGCATGGATCGAGGAGCAAGCCCGGAAAGCGCAAGCACAGATTGCTGAGGCCGAGAAATGGATTAATCTAGGGAAACCCAAACAATTCAAAAATCAGGGTTACAAAGATCATGCAGTCATGGCTATTAATAACTGGCGCCAAGAAGTCGACAAGGAGTTCGCACTGCCCTATCCATACCCATGTCAACAACACCCTAGCGACAAGACCAAGTTGCATCCAGACGTCCCAGGGTATTGCTACCTAGTCCTGATTAAGTGATGCTATTGGAATGAATACATGTGGCCTGCATACCCGCAGGTCCATGAGATCATAGCATGGGACCCTAGCTTAAGGGACGCTGATGTCACAGTCAGGGTTTGAAAGACATATGGGGTGGTGGACTGCTATCATGTCGAAAAGGCATCTGATGGGGAATCAGGGTGGAATGAATTATCCCTGATTATGTCAGCAGGAATGGGATACAAGAGGTTCGGGGCCTTCATGTTCAATGGGGAAATGATCAACCGGTTGTACAATGCCATAATGGGATGGCGATGGCATGTGAATGCAGAGGAACCAGAGGTCATTGAAGTTGGGCACCCTGCAGGTACCATGGCAGCAGACGTAGCAATCCGAAATGATGAAATCGAGCAGCTGGAGTGGGGACAATGGGAAACAGTGGCAGCAGTAGCTGCTGTAGTTTTGGATGTCATCAATGAATGGAGAAGGAATAACCCCATTCCAACACCATTGCCTCTCACCAAGGCCAAAATGCCAGATTATTACCAAGGGGACCCCAGATACGCAGATTCTTGGTGCAGACAAATGCAGACCTATTTCGGACTGGCATGGGAAATGCAATTCAGTTGACAAATATCCATATGCCTATACCAAATCAAGGGTGGAGACAAGAATTGGGCTGGGGACTGGGCAAGCGTTAAGCTCCAACAATGGCAGGAAGCCCAGGAAGAATACGATGAGGCATCACGAACAGGGACTGAGTGGACTGGAAACCTGACATACAAGGAACTCAATAATGGCAGCTATGTAGGAAGCATAGTGGTGTGACGACCATTGATTCATAAGTTTCCATTTACGGGCTGGAAGCAGTTCAAAGAGGAAATGCATGACTTCTTCATGTCAACGGAAACCCAAGAGGAGGCCATGGTGGTGTTGATAGCCCTGAAACAAGGGGACTCCCTAGTTGAAGATTACATCATTCAGTTTAATGCACAGGCACCCTTATTGGGATGGGATGGCAAGGCACTGATTGATCTGTTCAAGGACCACATCAATCCGGCCCTGGGGCGAGAATTGATCCAGCACGGCAATCTACCTGACAATGTGACCCTAAGGCAAATTCAGGAACAGGCAATCGAGCTGGCAAAAGCATACTGCAGGGCTAAGAAAGCTTATGGGGGATGGTCGGGACTAAATACATACAAGGAAAAAACAATCGAGAAATACCCCAAACCAGCAGCATACAAACCAGTAACGACAGACCCAGACGCAATGGATGTAGATGCCTCAAAGCAAAAAGAATGGGTGTGTTACAATTGCAGAAAACCAGGACACTTCAAGGTGGATTGTAAGGAACCCAAGAAGTACACGCGCTCCGAGAAAGGAAAAGGGCGCATGAGGGAAGTACGGATAGAGGAGCTCACAGAGGAGCAATGGGAAGAGATGGGGAAGGCAAAGGGTTTTGGCAGAAGCCAGTAGGAGCGTGCTCAGTGCTACTGGCTCAAAAGGTTTCTAGCTCAGACAAGGACTCTTGTATAGTATTACCAGAATTATTATATGAGTGCAGGTCACAAATCCACCGAGTGTGAAACTTAAGTGTGAGCGCAAAACCAAGATTAAAAACCTGGTCATCTGAATGGGTGTTAAGATGAATTTGGCAGCAGGATAAAATGACAGTGGTGCAGTGCTTGAAAGAATGGGTTCACAATAAACATGTTAATGAAGTAACTGTGGATCTTGTGGATCAGTTGAATAAATTGTCAGAGCAAGATGTATTGTGGAACCTAAGGCATCTAAGAAGCCAAATAGTTAAGGCAACGGGCAAGCAGGAGATGAACCTTAAGACAACAATCACAACCATGGACACGGGAAATAACATTGAGGTCCAGGCATTATTAGACTCGGGTTGCATGGGCACATGCATAAACAACGAATTTGTAGAACGACACAAATTGAATAAATGCAAAATGCTGAGACCGATGCCTGTCTATAATGCAGATGGAACTTGTAATGCCATGGGTAGCTTGGAATACATGACGCAATTCAAGATGTGAATAGGCAATCATGAAGAGGTCATTGAATGTGGGGTTGCAAGGCTAGGCAAAACGGATTTGTTCATCAGGTATGACTGGCTACAGAAGCATAACCCAGTAATCGATTGGAGGCATCAACAGATAACGTTCAGCTGATGCCCAGTGACATGTTGGAACTGGCCTGTTAACTTAGTCAATGGCTTTGTGACTTTGGCAAATCCTTCCACAAAGTGGTGGTAGAAATTAATAAAACCCAGAAACTGTTGCAGTTCCCATTTACAGGTAGGTTCTGGCCATTTGGCCAAGGCCTTAACCTTTCCTGGTTCCATTCGGATTGAATCCTGACTGATGACCAAATCTAAAAAGTCTATTTGCGGTTGATCAAAGCAACACTTTTCTGGTTTTAGTGACAGCTTATGGTTTTCCAGCTTAGCCAATATCTGGTTCACATGTTTGGTGTGTTCCTCCTGCAATGTTGAAAAGACCAAAATATCGTCCATGTAGATAACCACCCATCCCTCCACGATTTCTTGTTGAAATATGTCATTCATCATTGTCTGGAAGGTCACTGGTGAGTTTGTAAGACCAAAGAACATAACCAGCAGTTCGAATAACCCTTGATTTGTATGGAAAGCAGCCTTCCATTCGTTGCCTTCTTTGATCCAAACGTTATTATAGCCCCAGCAGATGTCCATTTTGGAGAACACTTTAGCCTTCGATAACTTGTCCACTAATTCTCTGATCAAGGGTAGGGGGTATCAGTTCTTGATGGTCATTTTGTTCAACCACCTGTAATCCTGTACTGGTCTGAGCTTTCCATCCTTCTTTTTGACAAAGAAGAATGGTGATGCCATGGGTGATTTACTTGGTTGAATGCATCCTGTGTCCAGGTTTTCTTTTAGGAATTCATCCAACTGTGCTTGTTCATCCCTGTTCAGTGGATAAATCTTACAATCCACTGGCTTGGATCCTGGTATTAATTCAATCGCATGATCCCAGGGCCATCGTGGTGGTAGTTCATTGAAGGTTTCTTTTTCGAACACTTTCCTATGTCACAGATAGTGTTTTGGTACTACATCCTCTAAAGATCACTTTGTAGCAGTTGCTGCCTCCTTGGCTGCGATATCCGTTGCTACCGATTGTATCCTTAGTTCTGGTTCACCAATGTGCACTGCTAGTAGTTTCTCGCCTTCCTCCAATGGTTCCATTGGATCTACTTCCTCTTTGGGTTCATCAACCTCAGACCAAGTTAATCTCTGGCAACCTTACCCAAGGTTGTGGTGAGATCAAGTCATCATTCCCGCACTCTCACCTGAGTCATATCAGCAGGCTCAAGTGCTGTCTACTCTATTGCCTTTTCACCTCAGATGATCCTCATGGCATTACATCACAGAGTAGATTGGATGATGACTTCACCATCATAACAGTCTAAGCTTCAAATGGCTGACCAATTGCACAGCCATATTAGTGATAGCTAAAAATAACAAAACCTTCAATTACTTAATTAGAAATTTCAGAATGATATAACAAACATGTTTTTATTGTCATTCTAGTT
>MIPV01003349.1:0-16589 GCA_001983365.1 Amanita bisporigera | reverse complement strand
ATACCGTTGTCCAGTTGAGGCCCATGCAATTTAACCTATTGCAGCTCTTATTATCCTCAAGTAAATCCAGTTTACAAGTGGTTCTTATTAATAATCTCATGATTTTTAGGTTATGCAACTCACCGGTGGTACATGTATATGCGGCGAGTCATTTGACACACATGTCATGCTGGGTGGTCCTCCTATTCACAACGAGACTGAGATGTCCTGCCCTGCAAACCTTGCAAGAAATCCTCCTGGACACGCATACCAAAATGCTATAGGACCCAGTCACCCAGGGCTTGGACCATGGTCTTCCCTTTGGGTTTCTACCACTGCGGCCATGATAGCAAATAATGAGCAAAACGAGGCCACTGCACGTCACTGCTCCCCTAATCCACGCAACTGAAACCAAGTTCCTCGCACCTCTACAGTCTCAGCAACAGCCCCCTCCCCCTCTGTTGAAATCAACTGTGCTCTATGGCCATTTGTGATTGACAAATACCGGTCCTATGATGGACACCCACCGCCTGACCCTATTTTCAATCAACGTGAGCTCTTATCAGGACTACCCTTGTTGTGACGACTTAGGGCCCCAGTAGTAGGACTGAAGGAGAAGAGAAGAATTAAGCAAGGGGGAAACCCAAGAGAACTCAAATGAGGACTCTGGGTGCTGGATCGCATGTCTTATATACCTAAGTACATGGTCTGTGCGTAGCCCTAAAGGCTGTATAACCCTAGCTGCGCTTTTATGTAAAAAGAAACATGTAAGTGGGAAAAGAAGTCTGTATGCATAAGCATAACTACATAAGCAAGGCCGAGCTCCGGTATCTAATCTTAGTGCTGATTAGATACTCGTTATCTTATCTACAATGTTTGGCTACAACCTTAGATCAAAACAAAGAAAAGGAATAAAAATGTCTTAGTGAAAAATTGAAAAGTTTCAAGTCATGACAGCTCTCTGAGCTTATTGAGTGCTTATGGACATGCCATATGGTCTTCCATGTATCCATTGAGAGAGCTGATCCCTGCATCTGGAAAATAATGGATGGAGCGCTGGGAGTGCACATTAAAAGGTACGGCTTGGAACTGGCAAGGGATGAGAAAGATGACACAACAACTTCTACAAGCTTTTGTGGGACCTCCTAGGGAGAAAGAAGAACCAGAAGGGGACCAGTGGCAAAGTCACGTACCAAGTTGGCTTGGTAGGTTTAGAGGAATTCACGTTTGACTTTGTATGTGGGCAGGCATTGCCAGGTGTTACGATGCCTGATGCTTCTTTCATATTACTGGGTTTGTGTTATCACCCTACCAATTTTGAATATTAATTATGAACCGTCACCCATAGCCCCCACTGTAGGAAATCTACGAGGTCCAATCACCGTTGGTCATCAGCAGGACCTCGCCCATGCATGCATGCCTTGGCACATGTTGGCCCCTTTGATGTGGCTGAAGCTAAAATCTATTCAAGATGGAGGAGATTGCATCGAGGACTTCTGTCCTCCTCAGTCACTGTTGCCTATGGTGCAGGAGTCCAATCCTGCTATTCTCCGCAATCCTTCACCTGCACCCGCGACCATCCCTTTATGTCGGTCCCTGTCCAATAGCGTGAGTACGCCTTCTTTGATGCCATATGAAAAGTGCACCAATATTTGGCCAACAGCCCCTTGGTCACAATATCTGACACCAAGGCGAGACTGCAGAGGATGACTGGACCGTGCCCGATGTTGACATGTCCCATGTGGTCCTACCTAGGCTGCTGGTGATAAGCATCACCCCGGCTCACAGGAGAACTGGGGGTTTTGTTGGTGAGTCTGCTGGAAGGTTCCTGACACCCCCCTTGGGTGCTGGGCATGGCGTTTCGTTTGGTGGGCGCTGTGTGACGACGTGTGATGGTGACGGCTGGGGAGGGCCGCGGGACACTTCAAGAGGGAGGGAGAGGGGCCAGAGAACGAAAACGAGAGGAATCGAACCAAATTATGAGGAGGGAGGGAAGTATTCTATTATTGTGACACACTTGTGACAATGTACTATATGGTGACCATGACTAAGCTTACTAATGGCCCCTATCTGCAGCCATGCTGAGCCAAAGCTCATCACCAGATATATATGCATGGCGTGATTGCATTCGCGCCAAATGTAAGGAACAAACTTTCACCCTTAAAGCGCCCACATCTGCAGACGCCTCGAATGCCCTTATAGACATGATCCAACATCACTTGTGTGGTGAATCACTTAGCCTTTATCATCCCTTGTGTGAAAAGGGCTTTTGTGACATTGGACGCATCAAAGCTTTGTTGACTGGTCTTGTGCTGTTTAAAATGTATGTTTTACATTCTCATGACTCAGATATCCATTCCTGAAACACTTCACGCAGAGGTCAAATTCATAATGAGGACAACAACTTACTTGATGACCTTGCAGAAGGAGATGGGGTGATGTTGAGCATATACCAAGGGTCACTCCAAATTCGTCTCAAGGACTGATGGGTGGACATCATGGGTTTCTACCGTACATTAGATCTGTCTCGTCTGGCTGGATTCGAGCGACTGGGTAACATCAAGGAATATGAAGTCGACGGTGTGCTAACCTTGCTCACCATGATCCATTGCCTTGTTGAGCCTTTCATGGTCAATACTTTCCTCGTTTACGTGGCCATCTTTAAAGGACTGGAATGCATCAATTTTCTGGCCCGTGACACTAATGAGGACTTTAGCTGTTAATATATCTCTCCACGGTCTAGACACAGACCCTAGAGTAATTTGGTGAGGTCGTCAAAGAGGTCCCGTCAACTCCAGTAAACGATCGTGAAGTCGCGCTTTGCAGAAAAGTGCGGAAGGTATGGATAAGTGCGGGAATGGTGGACTTTAGCCAATGGTAGCGGAAGTAGCGGACTTGGCGGAAGGTAATGGAAGTAGCGGACTTGTGCGTGGGTGACAGTAGTCAGAAAAGCGTGGAGGTAATGACAGTTGTGGCGATGCTAATGCATAGAGATGGAGCCGTAGCGGACTTGCGCGAAGACAAGAACGAAGGGTATAGTGGACTTCTTGCTTAGTACTTGCTCTAAGTCATTGGTGATGGTACTTTTGGTCTATTGCCTGTTATTGCATTCCTCTCTCTGTTTACTACAGGATACTGCGCTTTATATACATTTCTACCTCTACTGATACAAAGGGACTCTGTCGAATTTCTCCTGTGGACGCGCAGCCTGTTACAATTTTCTGGTAGATTCCACTTGCTGCACTGTCGTGGTGGTAACTGGAACAGATGGTCGTGGCTTTGATACAGACTCCCGTTTCCTAGTGATGTGCTGCGGCGATCGGTTGCAATCCAGTGTTGTGGGTGGAGCCTAACTGTCCCTGTCAATCATGTTATTCTGGGCGCATCGGGATCTAGGGTCTTGACACGGAGTTTCCTAAAGCGGAAGTGGTGGTGCTTAGTCATCGGGTAGTCGGTGCGATCTCAAGGAGTTGGAGTGGAAGTCACATGGTCCATCATGGAGGTGAGTGCGGCGTTTGAGCGGAAATGCGGAATTCTTGCAGCGGTGTGGAAGTTGCGGAAGTTGTCGCCTATACCGGATAGTCATGTCCCGTGGCGGACTTGGGTCGTCAATAGCGCAAGTTGCGTAGGACTTTAACGCTCTGTTCGTTTCATAGCGGACTTTTCGCACGCGTCTTTTTCCATCCAATGGCAACCTACTGCAGTTCATGGTGTGACTCCTGAGCGTGATCCGCAGTCACAGCTCATCACCATGATCATCTACTTGCAATGATTCCTGACCAGGAGACATGGAACGTGGTCCATGCTATCATGTCATTCAAGCAGAATGCCACTTTCAAACAGGCTGTGTCAGGCAACAAGAGTCTGTCTTACAACCACCCGGTTGTCCTTTGTTCAACATCGCTCCTTGATGTCCGTATGCCCAGAGGTTTATAATTCATCGATCTGATGCTGTTATCTACAGATCACATTTTTTTCCGAACCCCGTGACGATGCACAACACGCTACCTTTATCCACCAACTCATCTGTGATGTTTTGATCGGTAATCCCAAACCTTGGGATCACGTGTATTTCTTGGCCTTTGCCAAGGGTGTCAATCTGCGTCACATTTGTGCTTTGAATCACTTAATTGAATGCAAGGACAAACCCATACCTGAAAACTTGGATTTTGGGGCATTGGCCACATATTTAAAACAAAAAGGAACCAAAGAAACCAAAGAAATGTATCTATATGCATTTCAGTTAGTATCAACTCTTTGGAACAATTGGATCAAGTCAGCTCAAGATGTCATCGAGAGATTACACTTTGTGTGTAAGCACGAGGGCCTTAAGGATTGGGCCAAGGCTGAGACATATGGTCGTCTATTCGCCACCCATCTCATCCATTGGCTCTGCAGTGAAGGACATCCTCGTGAGCTGGTCAGATCTATAATCACTGAGGATGAGTTTGAATCCATTAAGAAAAAAGCAGTTACCACGCGCGCTGAAATGTTTTGGATGGCCATCGCCAACATCCCGGTCTTGCCATCTAATCCCTGCTCAAAGGTCCAGGTATTTGCAGCGCCTTCCATTCTTGTACTAGAATCTTAATAGTGAGAACAGGTTCAGTTGACATTTATGCTGAACATATGCACTACCGACACTCAATGTGCTCTGCGCATCTCCTCATGCTTGAGGACAATGCTGATAAGTTTGAATGCTGGCATCTTGAATTTGCTGTTGGAACCTGGAAGCATAGAAAATGATCAGGTGACACATTTTGATATATGGTTCCACACCTTGATCCTAAACCTAGCCAACCATTATAATACTCTGTAGTATGTATGCTCATTGGCAACGAAAAATTCTTGAGCGTCCATCTCAACTTTCTATTCTGCTCTCTTGTCATTCTACTCTATAAAAGTCCTTGCACAATGAGAGCGCTCGCATCCAAAGCACCCTGAGCACAACCATGTCATGTGTGTGAATGTCGAACTCTGCCTCAAGCACGGAGTCCAATTCTTCAACTTGCTCCCATGTCAATGGGCTTCCAGGTGGTTTGCATGGGACATCATGCAACCTGTCTGGTGCATAATTGTCAAACGGGTTCGCCTCCCCATGCACTTGCATCTCATTCATGAGTTGATCATCCTGTAGACCTTCCCAGTCAATGCCAAATTGGTCCACGTCCTCTACAGTGGCCTCTGCCCTAATGGCTCTCCCATTGGTGCTGCGTCTTCTTAAACCCAATAGAAACATTTCCCGAGGTGCCATGTTCTTTTGCCCCTTGAGGCGCATGACATGGACATTCCAATGCTCTGACCATTCAAGGATGTCGTCATTCAGCATGTCAAGGAACAGATGGTGCAGCAGCCAAATCTGGGCTGCAGAATCCACTTGTAGCCCATGGCTCTGTTCGAGATCCTCCAAGAACGGCTTCCACTTGGAGACAATGACTCGTCCCACTTCCACCCATAACCATTCGATGTGTATGTTGTGAACTAATCTGATTTGATGGTCAAAAGCTGAATTTAGTGTTATGAAACTAGTTTGTGAACCTTCCCCATATGTAGGAGCCACGTCCTTTGCCACATTCTTGTATCATGTATGCAGCTACTCTCACATTCTCAGTTCCATGATCCCCACATACACGACTCGGAAGGCCATGCTTCGAGATGGCATCCCAAAAGATGTGAAAGACTGTGGCAGCCCGGTTGTTTGTGCTGCAGTGAATCCCGGTGATAAATCACGACTTGCCATCGATGAATCCATGGATCACGAATTTCCACCTGATGAGCTCTTTTGATGTGAGATAGGGTTGTTTTGCGAAATTTACACTTACTGTGATTGCCATCATGGTGCCAAAGGGAATTGACTTCTGGTACGGAATGAACACGTCATTCTATGGGTCGATTGATGAAGCAGGGCTGAATGCCTCACAGTCTGGTCAACGATGCATGTACATAACAGGTGGCCACATGATGTCCTTCGAGTCGGAGGGCAGCTCAAACAAAACTCACACTATAAGTTTTGAATTGGTCAAGTATCTGGCTCACGACCTTGTCTAAATGCTTGGGCTCATAGCAGATCCTCAAACGGGTTGGTCCTGTCGGATGCCATTTGTTGGCATCTGTCCCATCAGGTTGTACAACTTTTTGGATGACCGGTGGTGCCGGATCGGTCAAACCATGTTCCAGCAGGCGGTGGCAAACTGTTCGAGGGTGACAACCCACCACTTTTGCAATGTCTGCGTCCATCATTCCTTGACTCGCATATGCCAACCAGTCCTTGTCAATTTCCACATGTGCTCAACCACGATGTCCTGGCTGTGCGTCATGGACTACGTGGATAGGTTCACTGGCTCCATCATCCAACGCAGTGGTAATTGCGGCTTCTAGTTCCCTGAGCATGCTTGTGACTGATTCCCAGAGTATTTCATTCTCTTCAATGCTCAATAAGTTTCCTGCCTGAATGTCGCAAGGAGGTCAGTAATGGGTTGTATTAGAACACAAAAGGTGGCCTTGCCCTTTCTGCATCCACCCCAAAAGCTTGAACTTCGTCTTTTTGAGCTCGAAGGCAAGTGACATCCCCGTATTGGACACGCAGGTTCTGATCCACCTGTCGTCCCAAGTTTTTGTATGCATTCACGAGAGCCTGCCTCTGATCCATGTTCTTTTGTGATGAACACGTCAGCAAAGGCCAAGGTGGATCTTGAAAAGTGGCAAATAGGTTTTTCCTTTGATCTTGAAAGGTGGGAAATAGGTTTTTCCAACTTTTTTTCCAATGTTTCATGCAGGGATCCCTGGTTTCTCGGTGAGGGCGGATCTAAAAGAGGACTTTTTTTCCGTACATTGATGAGCTGTGCCCAGCTGTGACTGCGGATCATGCTCAGGAGTCACACCATGAACTGCAGTAGGTTGCCATCGGATGGAAAAAGACGCGTGCGAAAAGTCCGCTATGAAATGAACAGAGCATTAAACTCCTACGCAACTTGCGCTATCGACGACCCAAGTCCGCCATGGGACATGACTATCTGGTATAGGCGACAACTTCTGCAACTTCCGCACCGCTGCAAGAATTCCGCATTTCTGCTCAAACGCCGCACTCACCTCCATGATGGACCATGTGACTTCCACTCCAACTCCTTGAGATCGCACCGACTACCCGATGACTAAGCACCACCACTTCCGCTTTAGGAAACTCCGTGTCAAGACCCTAGATCCCGATGCGCCCAGAATAACACGATTGACAGGGACAGTTAGGCTCCACCCACGACACTGGATTGCAACCGATCGCCGCAGCACATCGCTAGGAAACGGGAGTCTGTATCAAAGCCACGACCATCTGTTCCGGTTACCACCATGACAGTGCAGCAAGTGGAATCTACCGGAAAATTGTAACAGGCCGCGCGTCCACAGGAGAAATTCGACAGAGTCCCTTTGTATCAGTAGAGGTAGAAATGTATATAAAGCGCAGTATCCTGTAGTAAACAGAGAGAGGAATGCAATAACAGGCAATAGACCAAAAGTACCATCACCAATGACTTAGAGCAAGTACTAAGCAAGAAGTCCGCTATACCCTTTGTTCTCGTCTTCGTGCAAGTCTGCTACGGCTCCATCTCTATGCATTAGCATCGCCACGACTGTTGTTACCTCCACGCTTTTCTGACTACTGTCACCCACGCACAAGTCCGCTACTTCCGTTACCTTCCGCCAAGTCCACTACTTCCGCTACCATTGGCTAAAGTCCGCCATTCCTGCACTTATCCGTACCTTCCGCACTTTTCCGCAAAGCGCGACTTCACGATCGTTTACTGGAGTTGATGGGACCTCTTTGATGACCTCACCAAATTACTCTAGGGTCTGTGTCTAGACCGTGGAGAGATATATTATCTTGGCTGCCCCAGTGAGGCTTTTCAAATCAAAGATATTCTCCATCAGCACCGCGAGACGAACCAATGCCTCGTTTCAATTCCACCAACCCGCGACAACTTCTGAGGTACTTTGTGGAACTGGACCTATTAATTCAAGAAGCTGGAATTACCAATGAGCAGCAAAAGAAGCGCTACGCATTACGCTACTTGGACGATGATGTCTATGACATATGGGTATCAGTTGACGCATTCGACGAGTCGGAGACATACGCAGCATTCAAAGCGGAAGTGTTACAGATGATGCCTTCTTCGTCGTACTTAGAAACGACGAACAGAGTCTCGGTCTGCTCCCAGTCATGACGACTACTGATAGAACGATGAGGACGCTAAGTCTGATGATGATGAAGGCCTTTAGATCAATGCGTTCAGCAATGAAGAGAAGAGGCGATGGTTCAGAGGTTGAGAGGAAGGTAAAACTCGTCTAAGTTGGAACTGGAGTTCTACTGTACATGATGAGCCTTTATATACGTTTGAGAAACAATAAGAACGTCAAAAAAGGAAAAGAGGCAGTGGCTATCTGAGAAAGGAAAAGTGAAGGTAGCTACTAAATGGAAATAACGTCCTAGGCAGTGCGTATAGTAATAGTGATGATATAACCCGGATATGTCAGTCTGCTGAGTAATAACGATGACAAGGAACAGGAAAAAGGAACTGTAACATTACCCCCTTCGTATGGGAGAAGTCACTGACTTCTCTATCAGTTCTGCCCCCAACCATTGTTACCGTTGTCACTCCCCCACCCGTCACCGTCTGTTTTGTCAAGCCAATTAGTTAAGACGTCGATATCGGCTATGGCGGCGTCGATGAGCTTCTGCATCGCTCTCATGGTGCACCGTAGGTGTTGGATCGCCATGCAATCCTCAGAAGACTCCTGTTCAGGGACAGCGGAGCGAGGAACTGTGATGGAGTGGTGGACGGCGGCGTCGGCTTCCATAATCACTCTGACCACCGCATGGTGAAGATCAGAGGTGATGGATGTGAGGTTTTGGATGGGGCCGGAGGTGGTAGCAACAAAGACGTTGGTGAAGTCGGACATTTTAGGAGAGGAGTTGACGAAAAGTGTACAGAGGTTTGAAAAGGCAGGAGTGCGTCGAAGACTGCGGTTATCCAGACTGGATTAGGATCCTTCGAGCTTTTTATATGATTCTTTTATAGAGATCGACCATTTCGACCGTTTCCTTCATTCCCAAGGCTTTCTTCAAAACCTTCGTCGTCCAGTGTGATCAGTTCGTCTTCATTTGGCCAATTGCTTGTAACGTTTCTGGTTAGTTCCTCAATTGTGGGTTCTTCATACGAAACGTCCCATATTGGATCATCTGTGGGTCGTTGCAGGATCGCTTGAAATAACTCTTCTGCAAATTGTTCGGCGGACATAGTTGATGTAGGGGATGATGGTATTGTTCCTGGATCAGAAGGCGATTCCATTCCATCATAGTTTTCGTGGTTTGGATAGTAATATTGCCATCCATTATTCATTCTCCTGATAATACTTCGGACTCTAGGGTATCCTGGTTCGAATTCATGTTGATTATAGAACGGTGGGTTCGGAGTGCATGGTGGAGGAGGTATTTGGTGATCTGTGGCGATCATGTAATTTGGTGGGAGAACGAAAGGGGTGCACAGAGGGATTACTTGTGGTGGGAACATTTCGTAGTATATTGTTCCTAAGTCTTCCCATTGGTCGCTGATTTCTCCCGTTTCGCTGCCACTGTTATCTCTTCCTGGATCTTCGGTTGTCCATGTGTTATTGATGATGCTATAAGACCTGTTATCGATCCAGTCGTTCAATGTCTGAATGGCTTCTATATTCTGTCTTATCCTCTCGTCGCATCGTTCAGGGGTATAGTAGAGTGGGTCGTGTGTGATCTGATTATGGTTATGTCTTGGGTTTAAGGGTAGGGGTCTTCCACGAGTTGCTTCGACCGTGATGCATCTTACGTTCCTTTCCCTATAATGAAATGAATATCGTCCTCGGAAGGGGTGAAGATGATATGGTTCGAGGATGAAGAATTGTACGTGTTGTGGGAGTTTGCGTGATGCTGAGAATTTGGCGTGAATGGGAGCATAGTTCCGTGCATATATACTGTTAAGTTTGAGGTGTCTGCAGTTGTGATATGTTACCATGATAGTTCTTCCTTTCTCTACAGTTGTCTCCTGGTTTTATACCCCAGTAGAACTTCCACAGCATTGCCTAAGTTGCGCTCAGGTTCCCACGAGTTGTCATTTGATCCGTAGCCTTTCCATTTAATCAGGTATTGATATCCTGCGCCGTGTTTCCAGTGTGCGAGAATTGCTTCTACCTCATACTCCTCATTCCCATTTACAAGATCAGGAGGTGGTGTCGTATAATTTGGGCCGTGAGCTTTGGTTTGCTTGTAAGGGGATAATAGGGATGCATGAAACACAGGGTGGATGCGCCATTGCTTTGGTAATTTCAATTTGTATGTCACCGGTCCCATTACTTGTTCAACAATAAAGGGTCCTTCTCGTTTAGGTGCTAGCTTTCTTGACTGATATGGAATGTGTAGATTTCTATTTTCGAGCCAGACCTTATCGCCTTTTTCGAACCATATGGATTTGTCCCTTCATCATTTTGCCACTAGTTGTCGAGCTAGTTCGTGTGCTGCTAGCACTTCCTCTCTTGCTTTTCATAATTGTAGTAGTCAATCTTCTGCTGCAGGTGTACTCATTTTGTGGGAAGCAGTGGGAAGCGCTACAGGATCAGTTCCATACATTAGCTGAAACGGTGATGCTTTGATGGCATTGTGATGTCGGTTATTGTGAGTGAACTCAGCAATTGGGAGTAGTCCTTTCCACTTGTGCGGTTCATTGGTGCAGAACATTTGAAGATAGACTTCTAGTTCTTGGTTGACTCGTTCTGTTTCTCCATCAGTCTGCGGATGATATGCTGTGCTCATCCTGTGGTCGATTCCTAGCGCTTTTCTGATTTCTTGGAAAACTTTTGCTGAGAACTGCAGTCCTCTATCTGAGATGAGCGTGTCAGGGAGGCCAAATCGCTTGAAGATCTCGGTTATGTATATGTTCGCTGTTCCCAGAGCGTCGATTGTTTTGTTGCATGGTGTGAAAATTACCCCTTTTGTAAGACCATGGTCCACCGTGACCAAAATGGAATCGAAACCGTCTGAAAGAGGTAGATCAGTGATGAAATCCAGGGTGACTTGTTGAAACGGCTGCATTGCTTTCGATTGAATTGGTTGATATGCCGGTGTGTTTGGGTGTGTGTTAACCTTCATCTGTTGGCACAATGCGCAACCTTCAATCCACTCTTTTACATGTCTGTACATTCCTGGCCACCAATAGTCTCTTTTGAGTAATTCCAATGTTTTAAAACGTCCAGGATGCCCTGATGTAATTGCTTCGTGTACCTCCTTGATCAAATTTGCATGCAAACCATCATGGTCAGGGACATAGACCTTCCCTTGATAATGAATTAATCCATTTACGTATGTCCAATCCTGAAGCTGTGATTTGATCGGTGGAGTGCGGTGCTTCTCAACTACCTCGACCAGAATTTGTCCAAAATCATCCTTTGACATTGCTTTTCGGAGATCTGTTACCAGGTCTTCTGCGATCAAATTAATGAATCGTTCAGGAGGTAAAACCATCATTTCTTCCAGCTGCTCTTCATTCCCCATATGATCTGGACGTCTTGACAGTGCATCTGCTTCAAACATTTTTGTTCCAGGGACATGTTCGATGCGTAGGTCAAATTCAGATAAAAACGAAGACCATCGTGCTTGTCTTGGTGTTAACCATTGCGGTGTGCAGTAGAATGACAGGTTTTTATGATCACAGTGTATGATAGTTGTGTGTGGTGACCCATGTAATAAATGCCTCCAAGTTGCGAGTCCTTTGATGATCGCTAGTAGTTCCCGATCATAGATCTGATAATTTTGCTCCGTTGGGGTTAATGCGTGTGAGATAAATCCGCAAGGATGTAGGGCTCCCGTTTCATCAGCCTGTTTTAACACCGCTCCAATTGCTTTGTTAGATGCGTCAGTTTGAAGGATGAATGGTTTCGTCACATCTGGCATCAATAGTACTGGCATAGATGCGAACTTTTCTTTTAGTTCATCAAACGATTTCTGTTGTTCTGCGCCCCATGTGAATGGTATGTCTTTTCTGGTTAGGTTGGTGAGTGGCCTTGCTAATGATGCGAAGTTTCCGATGAATCGTTGGTAAAAGTTTCCAAATCCAAGGAATGATCGAACTTGTTTAACTGTGGAAGGGGCTGGCCAATCGGCTATTCCTGCTAGTTTGATTGGGTCCATCTGTATTTGCCCTGGTTTGATGATCATGCCAAGAAATTCGACTTCTTGTACAGCGAATTTGCATTTTTTGAGTTTTAGGAAGAGATCATTTTCCTGTAATCTCTGAAGGACATGCCTTGTTCGTATTTCTAGTTCTTCTTTTGTACTGGCACAGATTAGAAGATCGTCCATGTAAATGATGAGCCATCCTTCATTAATCATATCCCGAAAGTACTCATTCATCATTGTCTGGAATGTCGATGGTGAATTACAGAGACCAAAGAGCATTACTGTCGGTTCATAAAGGCCCCTGTTCGTGATGAATGCTGCCTTCCATTCGTCTCCTTCTTTGATCTGGACATTGTTGTACCCCCATCTGAGATCTAGTTTCATAAAATATTGGGCGCCAGATAGTTTCGTCATTAGATCGGAAACAAGAGGTAACGGATAAGCGTTCTTGATTGTCCACTCATTTAGGTATCTGTTGTGGGGATTTCGACAGTCTAATGTATCCTTTTGCGACTTGTTCCGTGATCCATTCATCCAAGGATGATTGTTCCTTCAGGGATAATGGGTAGATCTTGCTTACTTTCGGAGAAAAACCCTGTTTTAGTTCGATTGCATGATCCCAGGGTCTAGTTGATGGGAATCGCTCCGAGGCTTTCTTCTCAAAGACTTCCTTCCATTTATTGTATTCTGATGGTAAGGTAGTTGGTGGTTCGTCCTTCTTGAGCTGGTGTTCTAGTGATTGAGAAGTCGATGTTTTTACTCTGATCCAGTAATCGTCTTCTCCCCATTGTTTACTGTCAAGGGCCATCTGCCAGATTGGTCGATCATCTTCTTCTTTGATTCGTTCCAGCTGAATCGTTTTGCTTTTCCAATTAATCATTGGATTGTGTTTCTCCAACCAGGGAATTCCCAAGATTAGACGCTGTTCTCCTAGTTTCGTGATCAAGAACCAATTGTCATACATTGTTCCTCCTATGGAGTAGTTGATGCGTGTCCTGTGAGTGATTACTCCGTTGGTATTAATTGTTCCATCAGCATTTCGCACTCGAAGTGGTTTTCTTAATTTCTCCTTTCGTAGGTTTTTCGTGACTTCTTCATCAATAAAATTTCCATCAGCTCCACAGTCGATTAGTGCAGAGGTTTCAGCAGGTAGATCGGACGATTGAACAGGGATCGAGATTCTTCTATCATTGTTTGATTGTACGATTACAGAATCGAGTGCTAACTGCTCTAGTCCATTGGAGGAAGTGTCAACTGCTGCCTGACGCTTCCTGATTAAAAACCCTCCGTTTCGAGTTCGTTTAGGAAGGTGTTCCTTTCTTCTTCGGTTAATTTGGTCAACATTGCCCTGATCGTTTTGATTGAGCCTCCTGTTTCTTTGGTGGGTTTTTCCTCGGTGATTGAGCGAATATTTCTCCCCTGGGAGGAGGATCCGGATGAGTTATTGTTGCGCTTGGGGCAAATCCAGGAGATGTGTCCCTGTGTACCGCATCTGAAACATTTCCCTGTTTTCCTGTACTCCTCCTTTTGTGCTTCGGTTAATCGTCCAGTGGGCATAGTGTTAACAGTCCGATTAGCTCCTGTTTGATTGCCCCTGTTAGAGTTTTGATTGAAACCGGATCGTTCTCCTGATCTGGATCCTTTTCCCATAAGTCGCATAGTTTCCCAAGTGAAGTGGAGCTGTTCCGCTTTTGTGTATGCATCGTTCATGGTTTTATAATCCATCTGATGTTCCAGGACTTTAGTAGCGATGCTATCTGGAAGTTTTCAAACAAAAGCTTGGAGTTGGGCGGTTAATCCAGTAAGGCCAGTGAGCTCAATTAGGGTGCGGAATTTTCGGATATATTCAGGGACTGAAACTCCCCCTCCTACGCTTAAATTGGCTAATTCGTTTAGGGCCCTGACTGCGCTATTAATTTCTCCCCAATCGGCAATGAAACATTGACGGAATGCTTCGTAATCATTCCATTGTATTCCTGTTGTTTCTTTTTCGTTTAACTCGCCTCGAACTATCATTTTCCAGTTGTCCAGTTCTGGTCCTAAACATGCTAGGGTGTATCTGATCTTTTTCTCGTCTTTGCCCTTATAGTTGTTTTCATTAAGAGTGAAGAAATCTTCGAGGGAGTCTAAGAATGACTGCACTTCTGTTCGTTTTCCTGTGAAGACCCTGATGGGCTGTGGTTTGATGTCTCCTTTGGTAATTTCCGTTGTGTCAGTCATTTCTTTCCTGGGTTCTTCTTCTTTCTTTGGTTCTTTGTCTAGTTCGTCCTTTTTCCCTTCGCAGAACTGGTACCAGGCTGTGACAGTTTCAGGTGATGCTGCAAAAAACGCTGCTCCTAGACTGAGTTTGTGGTATGGTGCAAATTCTGTCCACCAGGTAGTTTCTGGTTCGGTGATGGGTTTTTCTAGAAGGAGGTGTTTAACATCATATTCTTTGTTGTACCACTCGATCCAAAGTTTCCTGGGTAATTCCTCGTCCGGATCTCCTTCTTCATATTCTCCTGTAAAATAGCTTTCGTCGATGGGGATATTCTTCTTTACTCCTCTCCAACACCACTGATTGCTGAGTGCGGAAAAGAAGACTTCTGTTCTTTCGAGATAGAAATCTCCGTCAAAAGGGACTGCTCCGTTAGGAGGTCTTTCTTTAAAGTCTTTGAGATCAATGATGTCCTGCTAGTGATGATGCACTGAGCGGTTCCTTGAGTTCCAACTTATGTTACAGACGATGCCTTCTTTGTCGTACTTAGAAACGATGAACAGAGTCTCGGTCTGCTCCCAGTCGTGACGACTACTGATAGAACGATGAGGACGCTAAGTCTGATGATGACGAAGGCCTTTAGATCAATGCGTTCAGCAATGAAGAGAAGAGGCGATGGTTCAGAGGTTGAGAGGAAGGTAAAACTCGTCTAAGTTGGAACTGGAGTTCTACTGTACATGATGAGCCTTTATATATGTTTGAGAAACAATAAGAACGTCAAAAAAGGCAAAGAGGCAGTGGCTATCTGAGAAAGGAAAAGTGAAGGTAGCTACTAAATGGAAATAACGTCCTAGGCAGTGCGTATAGTAATAGTGATGATATAACCTGGATATGTCAGTCCGCTGAGTAATAACAATGACAAGGAACAGGAAAAAGGAACTGTAACAGCCAAGGATTGTGTTGCGTTCTTCTTCTATGAGCCGTCTTTGCTGCTGGGTTGTATCTTCGCTAGTCGAGCCTTCATGACGGTGTTGGGGTCTGCTGCATAGGGTGTGGTGGGTCCTTCCTCGTATGGGTTGGCCGCCATCTGTGCATAGATATCGTCTGCCTTAGTCATTGCCCTAGCGGCCGGTGCATAGATCTCCGTAGGTGGTGGTTCCGGTCGAGCAGTTGGGCGTACAGTGCTGAATTCGGTGTGGAATCGCTTGCTGTACTTGTCCCTGTTGGGGTCAGCCATGTATGATTCTACTACCGGTGCGGGTGGTATGGCCACCCTTGGTGGTGGCACCATTCTCAGGCATGTGTTCTTTAGCACTCTGTAGTATGGAATGAGGTCATGTTCAGCCGGGTCTCTGGACATGTGCAGGTTTCTATATGTTGCGAGCCATTGGCGGGCCGCTGGAGCTGTGAGTTTGTCAGTTGCCACGTACCATGGCTGTGAGCGCAGCTTCGCCATGAATCCCGGCATTGCTGTGTGGCTCGGTGCTTTGGGTGTTTTGGGGTCGTCGGGCGGGTGAGTCAGTGGGGTTCTGGGTTTGTTCGTTTGGAGGTCGCGGTCGCCTTTGTCAGTGGCTGGGTTGTCCTTGGGTAAGTTTTCTATAGCGGCCTTAGTGAATGGCATTGGGTTGTAGTGGTCGGACTCGGCCTCGTCTTCAGTTTCTGAGTTGATTGTCATAGGCAGGAAGTCAGCCTTCTTCTGCTCCGTTGTGAGTTTGGCCCATTGGAGTTCCTCTTCCAGGGTGCGGGTGATTTTGGTGGTGGCCTCCTTGGGGGTTGGGGTGGCTGTCAAGGTTAGCATGTGTTGGCACGAGCCCTGGCCTCTCATGGAGGTTTGTCATGGGCATCAGCGGCATATGCTGATGTGCGGGCATGTTAGGGAGTATCAATGTTGGCCACATACCTCGCAGTCCACATCTAGTTCGTCGTCCTGTAGTAGTTGGACCCACATTTCGTGGAAGTTCATTAATGACTGGGGTCCCAGCATCTTGCAGGCTGCCTTGGTGATTTGATCGGTGGGCAGCAGGGTGATGGCCATGGGTGTCGCTGCTGAGCTGGTTTTGCCCTTGTTGGCTGTCGCAGGCTTGTAGGGACCTGTGGACTTGGCGGCAGATCTAGTGGCGGTCCGGGTAGCTGAGGCCTTTGCTGGCGTGTTGGGGATTAAGATTTGCGTTGGTGATGGTGCCTGCAGGGGGTTTGGCTTGGGGCCCATCAGGGCCAGCT
>MIPV01003340.1:1399-12404 GCA_001983365.1 Amanita bisporigera | reverse complement strand
GAGCTCTGTTTGCGGTTGGTCGACCACTGCTTACGGAACCTGTGCAGAAACGAAACACCCCAGTCTAGGTAAATGGAGCTCATAAGCCTACTACAACTGCCTACTCGCAACACGAATGCTGCCTCACCAACATATTTTGACACGTCTAACACACAAATGCTGCCTTGCCAACATATTTTTGCATGTCTAACCCTGGAAATCTCTTCAGTCCTATTTACTGTCAACTCATACTCATGACCAACATATTTTGACACGTCTAACACACGAATGCTGCCTTGCCAACATATTTTTGCATGTCTAACCCTGGAAATCTCTTCAGTCCTATTTACTGTCAACTCGTACTCATGGCCCCCCGTTACAACACGTTCATCCTATTTCACCTCGATGTGTTTTACATAGCATAAAATACAAATGTCCAATCCTGCTTTGATCATTCACATTCACTGTTGATTGATAAAATATAACAAAGACAATCGATGTTCAGTCATGCATGATCATGCCGTTTTTGTCCAATTCAGCGCATTAAAGGGTGGGACTAGCTGCATGACGCAGAAGTCCAGCACATTCCCACTGTCGTTGAGTCTTGGGAGGACGCGGATTCATCGGGAAAAACGTATCTCGTTAATTAGAGATAACTATATGTTCCTATGAGAAAGTTTCTTAAGATAACATATTAATTGATAATATTAGCTTATCCTTATTAGTTTCACTTAAACCTATGAAGAACCTCTTAATCCCGTGTAATTGTTATTCTTATTAAAATAACATAATGTACTAGTAGCTCATATTCACGTCTTGCATAGGACAAACGTATCTCTATCCGAATAAGCATTAACAAGGAAAGTCCTACACTCGTCTAGGACATTGTCACTGGTCCAATGCCGAGGAGTAGTATGACCAAAGATGGGGAACAGATGTATGCTACATTCTATTTTGTTTACAGGAACTATGCTTGAAACACGATAACCATTGTTGAGCACACGTGAGAGCATATAGAGGGAGTGGTTTGGCTTGGGCTGTGCCCGAAATTTGGTGAACCATTCGACGTAAGCAAGGTGTTGGGGAACTTTGATATGCTCAGGGAACAGTTGCTGAATGACTTTCAGCGGCAGAGAGAAAACTACTCGCACTTGAGCAACATGATAATCTGGCCAGAGAAAGAACTTAGAACCATGATAACATGGTAACTATCCGAATTCAATGGATACGCACCATGTATATTCTTGCTCTGTCTATCCTCGATGCCAACATCAATTAAAGCTGTATCAAAGTGCGCAGCAATGGTGCGGCATCGCTTGTCCTTCTGTGTAGGTTGTACATGGATTGCGTCAATGACAGTCGAATTTTCATCATAAAATTTGATGCGATGGTACACAGGTAGAGTTAAAAAAGGGAGGACAACATAATGTGAGCGTCGTTCCACCTGCGCATGGGGGAGTGTAGGTGAGGTTAACTCTACAATGTATTGGGCAAGCGTGTCATGGATGTACGTCGCCCCATAGTCAATGGCAATTGAGTCAAGAGTAACCGCATGTCGAGTTGGAGCTTTGGTCATCCTTATATACCGAGCCAGCTGCAACACCGGGAACCAATCATTTGCTGGGTGATGGGCACCTGCTGCAGGCGAAGAGATGTTTTGGTTATGTTGCAAAACCTTCTCGGTGCGCTCTATCCACGTCGTCATTTGAAACAGCTCGTCGCGTGCATTTGATGCATTGTAGGCTTGCTTGATCAAATCAATATGTAGTCGTTCCGTATATTGTGTATTATAATTATCAGTTGTTCCATACAATGAGATCGCAGCAGTGTAGTGGCAGCAGGAGTGAAACTTCGGGATGTTGAAGTGTTCACGGATTCCTAGGTCAACAAAAATGTCCTTGTTGTCATGAAAGAGCTTGAGCGCATCGTTGAGAGACTGCAGTGAGTTGTCGGAGTGGATAGGGTACTGGGATATAGTAACAAAATCAAGTATCCCACAAACTGCGCGTAGTAGTCAAGCTGAATTGTGGCCACTGAGAATGGGAGCATCAACAATGGTACCGAGAAGTATTCGACACATATTGTTGTGCTCCCCTCCAGTAACATGTGTTAAAGATGTTATTCCATGTTTAAATAGGCGAACTTTGCGGTTTGGTGGAAGACGTTGACAGCGCGCATCAATTTCGGCACATCCATATGCAGTCCCAAGCCATGTAACTAAGTGTTTAATGACCCCTTGATGCAACTGGTGGAGAATGTCGGGTACTATGGATTCATAGACATTAGAATAAGGCAAGTTTTCCCAAAACGGGTGGTAAATGGGTTTAATGCGTGCTTCGTGACAGACAGTCGCGTACTGTGCTGGGCATATATCAACAGTAGCAAGGGCGTCTTGAACCTTGGCAAGGTCTCGGTTTATTAAAGGTGTCGAGGCCGAGCCCAGTTCATCATGTTCAACTAGACATTTTGGGCATTCACCTGCTTTGCTCCCCACAACCAAAGTTTGCTCTGGATAGTCCCCAATGAAAAGTGCAAACACAGGGTGCCCGCGGCGCTGGACACCATCCCCGCTGGTAACAACTATGCCCTCTGCAGCAGCTGTCTCCAAAGGCAAGAGTATCCAGTGTAGGCAGGAATGAAATAAGTTAGATAGTGCACGACGCCGTGATGCTTTATTTGTGAGGTGTTTCAGCTTTGTGTCAGGCAGGTATGCAAGTAATATCTGCTCTTTGTGACGGTTTGCTGTGGATATGTTTAGGTATGTTCGCAATAGTCAAATAGAGCGGATATGCCATCTTGCCACCAAATTGTGTCACTTGTGTTTGGTCAGAGGATAATATAACAGGAATTAATGTAGCGCCCGGCTTTCGTGCTTCAAGCACTTCCTATTTCCAAATCATTATTTAGTAACATAGATTACTTGCTTGAATTCAGAACTAACCTGCATCTTCCACCACCACCTTCCTGTATTCATATCATGATACAATCTTTGTTGTCATCTTGCGTCCTTGAAATGCCGTTCTGGCACATAAAGCATGGTTGGCGCAAAGTCAATGTCGCTGTACAAGGCTTTGATGCATTCTAATATGTTGCGGTGAAAAAGGGGGTAGGTATGACCAGCAATAGTCACTTCCTCATAATGGAATTTGGGACAAGACGGGAGTTTGTCAATCATATGATTTAGTTCACACGGCATCCTGAATGTCAGACCAAGACGCTCACAAACCTACAAATACTAAATCAAAGTGAAAAGGGGGGTAGCATAATGGAACATACCTCGGGAATGGCCAGGAACTCAGAAAGCGACATTTCTGAGGGACCGCACAGCTTTGCCCATCATGCTATACTCCACTCAATCTCTGACGAGAATGGACCATAGTCGCAGGGCTGGTTGCTATTTGCACGTAAATTATTGGAGGCGCTCAGCAGTTGGCCGGCAAAGCCTCCAAAATCCTGTACATAATATGTAGTAGCTGATGGAGCTTGTCTCCCCTGCTCTAGCAAAAACGAAGTTACAGCCTAGTACCCAGTCAAAAAGATATAGACTAACCTTCACCCTCATCAATACTTTCCTCGTCTTCATTTTCTTCCTCGTCATCACTATCGCCACAGCGACTGCTACAATGGTTGTCACATTGTCTTCCATTCTCTAATCAATATAGTATTAGACGTGTAGGAATCAAATGTATTTTAATTACCTTGTTCATCCTCACTGCTTTCTTCATCGCTTTCACCATTGTCACCATATTCATCTTCATTCTCGCTCCCATCACTACCATCACACTTCTCATCTTCCTTGTTTTTGGTTTCTCGGGCATCAAGCAGTACCGTACTGTTGTCCATGCATGGCCTCGATGGTCTATCCCACATTTCAAGACTAGCTGAAACTTCTTGTTCATGATATGTGGAGCGACAAACTAGGTTTGTTGTTTGCTGAACGTGCTGTGAATATCCTCGAGTGCTGAAGGTCCGCCCACATCCATTGCAATAAAGCATGACTTAGTCAGGAGTCAACGACTAAGTATGTCGTTCAGCGACTGTGCTGCAAATTCCTTGAGCGCTGAAGGTCCAGCTGCATCCGTTGTGGTAAAGCACAACTTAGTATCCAACATTACTGGGGTTAACGGACTTACTATACTTGTCAAACTGCTATAATGTTTGCGAGTGTTGCTACCAGGGCACGCTTGTATTATCAAGCTACTCCACACTAGCAGCTGCTGTTCAGCTGTTCCTGTAATGCTGATGACAGATCCACACTAACGGTGCGTGCACTCATATGACCAAGGTTTCCCACTCTAACAGGATCTGAGTGATCGTGTGTGATAAACGGAGTTGCCATTCTTGGATACACATCAGGTTTATTAGACAAAATCGAGATAATCAAGATAATACGTACCTTCATTGGCGTGCAAAAAAATCCTGATGCAATCAGTAGTGATGCAAAGGAAGGCACAGAAATGTAGACCCTTGGAAAAAAAATTGAATTAGTTGCATAAAAGTATGGCGCTACGGCTGCTACTTACTTTGCTAACCACATGCCTGAGGTACCGGAGAGTCGTTACAAGCACCAACGGCATGACTGGACGCCAATGGAATAGTCTCAAAGACGGAGTCTGATACAGGGCCTACAGGGTGGCAATAAATATGGGTCCATAAAAAAGATGTCAGGTGGTGGATACTGACCAAAGAGGACGAAGAAAGCACCAGCTAAGTATAAAGAGAGCATGAGTGCTGTTGCATCTACACCCTCCAGAAACTCATAAACGCTCACCTATTCACTGCTTATCATCATTAGTATGCCTCGCACCAAAGGCCGAGTCAAAGCTACAGTTGCTGTAGCATCGGCAAGTGAGACGCCAATCGCTCAGGGTGCACCAAATGATCACACTGAGCATACTGGTGAGTCGTCGTAGGTCAGGTGAAAATGGATCACTCACAATCGTAAAACTCACACCAAAGGCCGAGTCAAAGCTACAGTTGCTGTAGCATCAGCGAGTGAGATGCCAATCGCTTGGGGTGCACCAAATGATCACACTGAGCATACTGGTGAGTCGTCGTAGGTCAGGTGAAAATGGATCACTCACGATCGTAAAATGATACAGGAGGATCTGACTTGCAGGCATTGACTCACGGTCAAAGGCAGCGTTGTCCCGCAAACGCAACAAGGTCTCCCAAGCGATTAATGAACTGACCGAAAACCCGATAGGTAAGTAAACAAATGTAAAAGAAATAGCCGAAATGCTTACTGCTCTGCATCATCCAGGATCCCGCCGCGCGAAGTCTGATGCACTGAAAAATGCCAGTGAGTAAGATGACAAAAGTATATCATAACACTTATGGTGGTCATAGTTTGGATGGCGGGACAGGGCCCTTCACGCAAGAGGGTGCCGCCGCCCACTGCATCCCCAAAGAAGATGAAGAGCGTGAAGAAGAGTAAAGGTGCGTTGTTTATTGCAGTTTACTTACAAATATTTGGCTCATGTTGAACTTCCACGTGACTCGTGTTTGCCTCACGTTCAAATTCAACATTTGCTGTTGCTTGTCCGCCTCGTTGACTCCGTTCCATGTCCACACGTTCCAGTTCATCATTCCATACCGCATCTTCAGCTACAAGGTGCGTATGCTCATCAGTCATTTGCAGCCATGCTCCTTGCTCAATAGTTGTCCTAGCTCACACCTATCACCCGCTGGTCATCAACCCCACCGATGATGAAGAGTTCGAGGTTATTGATGGCAATACCATTGACTCGGATGCCAGTGCTGAACAAGACGGAGCGAAAGGCCCCTCTACTGATAAACTTGAAGTGTCTGACGATGACAAGGAAGACAGTGAAGAGGTAGAGTCCGATGATAGTATTTTAACTAAGAAACTGAAGACAACTACCAAAATACTTGCAGACGAAGTAAGTGTTATACTCAAATGACTTCTTATAGATTCTCATTCTTAACTTCAGCGGCCTGTTTGGAGCAAGGAGGATGGTAACATGACGAACACGGCTGAGACTCAGCAGAAGGCCAAGACTGTCGTACTTGTCTGTAATGGTATGGTAGATCCCTCATCCGATGAAGACCTTCCAGCTTTGCCTACGATTGGTCTAGGTGCATAGTACAATAAAATGAATTCCGAATCCTTTCTCTCAACATTAGGTTAATGCTTTAGCGCCAAGACACCCCCTTCGCTGCGCGAATATACAACCGCACCCCGTGAATCTGTTAATGCCCAAACTGTTATGGACGATGCCTTCTTCGTCGTACTTGAAAACGACGAACAGAGTCTCGGTCTGCTCCCAGTCGTGACGACTATCGATAGAACGATGAGGACGCTAAGTCTGATGACAACGAAGGCCCTTAGGTCGATGCGTTCAGCGATGAGGAAGAGAGGCGATAATCCAGAGGTCAAGAAGAAGGTAAGATTCGTCTAAGTTGGAACTGAGGTATTACTGTACAGGAGAGGTCTTTATATACGTTTAGAGAACAATAAGAACGACGAAAAAAGGAGAAGGCTGTGGCTACTTAAGAAGGAAAGATGAAAGTAGCTACTAAATGGAAATAACGTCCTAGGCAGTGCGTATGGTAATGATGTTGATGTAACCGGGATAAGACTGTCCACTGAGTAACAAGGATGACGAAGAAAGAAAAAGAAACTGTAACATTACCCCCCTTGTATGGGAGAAGTCACCGACTTCTTCTAATTACCCTGCCCCCACCCGTTATTAGTATTATCACCCCCCCATCCGTCGCCGTCCATCCTGTCGTGCCAGTTGGTTATGACGTCGATGTCGGCTATGGCGGCATCGATGAGTTTTTGCGTCGCTCTCAAGGTGTGACGAAGGTGCTGGAGCGCCATGCGATCCTGGGAAGATTCTTGGTCGGGGACGGCAGTGCGAGGGATCTCGATAGAATTGTGGATGGCGGCGTCCACTTCCATTATGACTCTGACCGCGGAATGGTGAAGGTCAGAGGTGACCGATGCGAGGTTTTGGATGGGGCCGGAGGTGGTGGCAACGAAGACGTTGGTGAAGTCGGACATGGTGAGGGAAGCGAGGATGAAGAGTAGTCGAAGGTTCGAGGAAGCAGGGATGCGTCGAAGACTGCGGGTGTCCAGAATGGATTGGGATCCTTTGAATCCTTATGCAACTTTTATAGAGATTGCTCATTTCGACTGCTTCCTTCATTCCCAAGGGCATTTCCAGATTCTTCGCCATTCAATTCGTCCGTATTTGGCCAATAGCTTGTGACTTCTTCAGCTAGTTCTTCGATCGTCAGTTCCTCATATGAAACATTCCATATTGGGTCATCTGCGGGTCGTTGCAGGATAGCTCGAAATAGCTCTTCTGCAAATTGCTCGGCGGATGTAGTTGATGTAGGAGATGATGGTATTGTCCCTTGATCGGAAGGCAATTCTACTCCATCGTAATTTTCGTGGTTCGGATAATAGTATTGCCATCCATTATTCGTTCTCCTGATAATGCTTCGGATTCTAGGATATCCTGGTTCGAATTCGTGTTGATTATAGAATGGTGGGTTCGGGGTGCATGGTGGAGGAGGTATTCGACGGTCGGTGGCGCTTGCATAGTCTGGTGGAAGGATGAAAGGGGTGCGTAAAGGGATTACTTGTGGTGGGAACATTTCGTAGTACATCGTTCCTAGATCTTCCCATTGATCGCTGTCACTGTTATCTCTTCCCGGATCTTCGATTATCCATTCATTATTAACGATGTTATATGCCCTGTTATCAATCCAATCGTTCAATGTCTGAATGGCTTCTGTGTTCTGTCTCATCCTCTCGTCGCATCGTTCCGGGGTGTAGTAGAGTGGGTCATGTGTGATTTGATTATGTTGATGTCTCGGGTTCAAGGGTAAAGGCCTTCCACGACATGCTTCGATGGTGACACATCTTACGTTTTTGTCTCTGTAATAAAATGAATGTCGTCCTTGAAAGGGGTGTAGATGATATGGCTCTAGAATAAAGAATTGTACGTATTGTGGGAGTTTTCTTGATGCTGAGAATTTGGCGTGAACGGGAGCATAGTTCCGCGCATATACACTATTGAGTTTGAGGTGTTTGCGGTTGCGATATGTGACCATGATAGTTTTCCTTTTTCCTACAGTTGTCTCCTCGTTTTATATCCTAGTAGGACTTCCGCAGCATTACCCAAGTTGCGCTCAGGTTCCCACGAATTGTCGTTTGATCCGTAGCCTTTCCATTTGACCAGGTATTGATACCCTGCGCCGCGTTTTCGGTGTGCGAGAATTGCTTCTACTTCATATTCTTCATTTCCATCTATGAGATCAGGAGGTGGCGTCGTATAATTTGGGCCATGAGCTTCGGTTTGTTTGTAAGGGGATAGTAAGGACGCATGAAACACAGGGTGAATGCGCCATTGCTTCGGTAGTTTTAATTTGTACGTCACCGGTCCCATTACTTGCTCAATAACAAAGGGTCCTTCTCATTTAGGCGCTAGTTTCCTTGACTGGTATGGAATATGTAGATTTCTATTTTCGAGCCAGACCTTGTCGCCTTTTTCAAACTGCACCAATTTGTCCCTTCTTCGTTTTGCCACTAGTTGTCTGGCTAATTCATGTGCTGCCAGCGCTTCCTCCCTTGCTTTTCGTAGCTGTAGTAGTCGTTCTTCTGCTGCGGGTGTACTCATTTTATGGGAGGCGGTGGGGAGCGCTACAGGA
Source organism: Amanita bisporigera (assembly GCA_001983365.1). Taxonomy (NCBI): domain Eukaryota; kingdom Fungi; phylum Basidiomycota; class Agaricomycetes; order Agaricales; family Amanitaceae; genus Amanita; species Amanita bisporigera. The sequence goes on along the minus strand of MIPV01003340.1, from coordinate 3,740 downwards.
TCAGTCCCATACATTAACTGAAACGGTGATGCTTTGACGGCATCATGATATCGGTTATTGTGAGCAAATTCAGCGATTGGAAGTAATCTTTTCCATTTGTGCGGTTCGTTAGTGCAGAACATTCGAAGGTAGACTTCTAATTCCTGGTTGACTCGTTCTGTTTCTCCATCAGTTTGCGGATGATACGCTGTGCTCATCCTGTGGTCGATTCCTAACGCTTTCCTGATTTCTTGGAAGACTTTTGCTGAGAACTGCGGTCCTCTATCTGAGATGAGCGTGTCAGGGAGGCCAAACCGCTTGAAGATCTCGGTGATGTATATATTTGCCATTCCCAGAGCGTCGATTGTCTTGTTGCATGGTGTGAAAATTACCCCCTTTGTAAGACCATGGTCCACCGTGACCAAAATGGAGTCGAAACCATCAGAAAGGGGTAAATCGGTGATAAAATCCAGGGTGACTTGTTGAAACGGCCTTGTCGCTCTTGATTGGATCGGTTGATACGCTGGTGTGTTTGGGTGCGTGTTAACCTTCATCTGTTGGCATAATGCGCAACCTTCGATCCATTCCTTTACATGTCTATACATCCCTGGCCACCAATAGTCCCTTTTGAGTAGTTCCAGTGTTTTGAAACGTCCAGGATGACCAGATGTAATTGCTTCGTGTACTTCCTTGATCAAATTTGCACGCAGACCGTCGTGGTCAGGGACATAAACCTTCCCTTGATAGCGAATTAATCCGTTTACGTATGCCCAGTCCTGAAGCTGTGATTTGATTGGCGGAGCACGGTGTTTCTCAACTACCTCAATTAGAATTCGTCCAAAATCATCCTTTGACATTGCCTTTTGGAGATCTATTACCAAATCTTCTGCGATCAAGTTAATGAATCGCTCAGGAGGTAAAACCATCATTTCTTCTAACTGTTCCTCATTTCCCATATGATCAGGGCGTCTTGACAGCGCATCAGCTTCAAACATTTTCGTTCCAGGGACGTGTTCAATGCGTAGGTCAAATTCGGATAAAAACGAAGACCATCGTGCTTGTCTGGGTGTTAATCGTTGGGGTGTGCGGTAGAATGACAGGTTTTTGTGATCACAATGTATAATCGTTGTATGTGGTGATCCATGTAATAAGTGTCTCCAAGTTGCGAGTCCTTTGATAATCGCTAGCAGTTCCCGATCGTAGATCTGATAATTTTGCTCCGTTGGAGTTAATGCATGTGAGATAAAACCGCAAGGATGCAGGGCTCCTGTTTCATCCGCCTGTTTTAACACCGCTCTGATTGCTTTATTAGATGCGTCCGTTTGAAGGATGAATGGTTTTGTCACATCTGGCATTACTAATACTGGCATGGATGCGAACTTTTCTTTTAGTGCATCAAACGATTTTTGTTGCTCTGTTCCCCAGGTGAATGATATGTCTTTTCTTGTTAGGTTGGTGAGTGGTCTTGCTAGAGATGCGAAATTTCCGATGAATCGTCGATAAAAGTTTCCAAATCCAAGGAATGATCGAACTTGTTTCACTGTAGAAGGGGCTGGCCAGTCAGCTATTCCTGCTAGTTTGATCGGATCCATCTGTATTCGCCCTGGTTTGATGATCATGCCAAGGAATTCGACTTCTTGTACGGCGAATTTACATTTTTCGAGTTTCAGAAAGAGATCATTTTCTTGCAGTCTCTGGAGGACGCGTTTTGTTCGTTCCTCTAGTTCTTCTTTTGTGTTAGCGCAGATTAAAAGGTCGTCCATGTAAATGATGAGCCATCCTTCGTTAATCATGTCCCGAAAGTATTCATTCATCATTGTCTGGAATGTCGATGGTGAATTACAGAGACCGAAGAACATTATGGTTGGTTCATAAAGGCCCCTGTTTGTGATAAATGCGGCCTTCCATTCGTCTCCTTCTTTGATCCGGACATTGTTGTATCCCCATCTGAGGTCTAGTTTCGTAAAATATTGGGCGCCAGATAATTTTGTCATTAGATCGGAAACAAGGGGTAGCAGGTAAGCGTTTTTGATTGTCCACTCATTTAGATATCTGTAGTCCTGGCAAGGTCTCAAAGCGCCACTTTCCTTTTTCGCAACAAAGAAGAATGGAGAGGCCTGTGGGGATTTCGATGGTCTGATGTATCCTTTGGCGACTTGTTCTGTGATCCACTCATCCAGGGACGATTGTTCCTTCAAAGACAGTGGGTAGATCTTGCTCACTTTCGGAGAGAAACCTTGTTTCAATTCGATCGCATGATCCCAGGGTCTAGTAGATGGGAATCGCTCCGACGCTTTCTTTTCGAAAACTTCCTTCCATTTATAATATTCTGATGGTAACGTGGTTGGCGGTTCGTCCTTTT
>MIPV01003315.1:5210-21642 GCA_001983365.1 Amanita bisporigera | reverse complement strand
TGCTATACTACTGACATGTGATAAAGTAGAATAGCATGTGATAAAAGACATAGACATGTGATCATAGAGACAGGCATGTGATAATGGGCATATAGCATGTGATAGCAAGGACTCTGGCATAAACGACGAAGTGAGAGAGCATAATGATGAGAAAAACATACTGCATATGGATAGGGGCTTTTACATAAGCATACTTGAGGCGTGATTGTAACAATGCAAGGAGTGGATTTGCTAAGTAACATACCCAGGATAACTGTTTTTGAGGTGGTTGGCAGCATTTTGTAGTTGCTTCTCATACACAGCTTGGCATATATGTTGTTGTGTCTGCTTTAGATGATGCTGATAGCCAGAATACATGAAACCTTCCTGGCAACCTTCACAAATTGGCATGGTGCTGGCGTAAGACTCTGGGAGCACCGAGGTCCAATGGAAGACTAGTACTACTTGGCGGATGTGCAGCACTTACCAATTTGGGCAAATCTGATGAGTGCTGCAGTGTGGCCAAAGTAATAGTGGTATTCATTTTGGGGCCATTTCTGACTCATGAGGCCAGGGCATTATCATGGGAACTATACTAGTATAGTAGAAGTTAGCAAAACATATTTTGAGAGGAGGGAACATACATACTTGTCAGATTTGCCTGTCACAGTGTAGGATGTCCCTGGTGTATCTCAGGCCAATGCTGATCTGTGAGATATCATATGGGAATATTATTGAGGCATATAGTCATAAACAAAGCCTAAGTGAACCCATCATATATATGTCAGCAATGCATGCGCAACAAGACACATACCTGTTAGGGGCTTGCCCTGCTGATTTCTTCCCAAGTTGGATGAAACACCTGACTCGTAGTAGTCAGATAGTATTTGACCAAGTGTGACACACCATGCTGAGTCAACTGCAACTTGAGATGTGTGCATGAGGTCTTGGGCAGTGGGTTTCCACTGCCACCAAAGTCTGGCTCACATTTGCCAAGGGTCACATGATGCATAAAATGTATTAGGTAAATGGTGTTTGTGTTCAAGTTCAAGTTCTTTACTGCAAAGACTCAGACTTCAACTTGAACATACATATGTCCAGCACCACCAGTGATCACTCTGCATCACAAGGGCTTACTCATCAGGAGAAAGCCACAATCACCAGAGCCACAAATGCTGCAAAAAGGAAGGCTGCTGCTGCCGCCACCACCGCCAAAGCTGCTGCAGGCACTGACTTGTCATTAACTTCTCAGGCTGTGTCGGCAGGCCAGCTGACTCAGTCAAGTGGTAAGCAACCATGGGAAGATCACTGCCAGTGGACTGATGAGAGACATCATTAGCATGGCAGGATCAGGATAAAAATGGTGAGGAGGTACTCATGCCAACTGTCATGTGCTTGATATACTCACACTATCTCCATTATGTCTATTAGCTGGACTTGGAGATTTGCTCAATGCGCCAAACACAGATAACAGTGGGAAGAAGCCTGGGTCCAAGAAGCGACTTCCCCAAACACTGGTCAAGGAATCTGGGAAAACTAAGGTAACAAAGCTGTCAAATGTTTTGAAAGGTAAGTAATGATGCTACCTGCTTCAACATTGACTGATGGATAAAAAGACCATGCCACTGGAAAGGGGACAACACAAAAGACCATGAAACCTGGTTCCAAGAAGCATCCTCAGCCAAAGGACCAGGCAGATGAAAACAGGCGTGGAATGGCATTAAAGCCAGTCATGGAGATCAACTCAGACTCCATTGGTATGGAAGTCCCAGCAGTGCACAAAGGTAAGCTCATCATTTAACACCACCAGTATCCTTCCAATAACATTGTCTTGTAGGTCAGAACAGCCACCACCTTGTGCCACCAACTATTGACATCACCATGCTTGACCTGTCTGGTGGTGGATGAAACAATAATGGTATGTCAAAAAATTCCTTTTGCATACATCTATGCCCTGATAATCTCTCAGATGATATGGCTTCTTCGGTAGACAGTAGTGAAGAATGCACCAGTGGGACTGCAAGTGAGGCAGATGAGGGATCATCTGGGCCTGATAATGATGAAGAGCTTCAACGGCTGATCAAAAACCCAATTGCACTCCAGAAAACACTCTGCATGGAGGTTTGATTGCCTTACATCCATATAGAAAGGGTAATGAAATTTGTTTGCAGCATGCAACTTGGAATCGAAACAGAATTGATGCCATCAACTTTGAGCCCAACACCAATGACTCTGAATTAAGTGATAATCCTTTGGATGCCGACACAACAATCCACCCTCTGTATGACTGGCCTGGATCTTGTGCATCTATATCCACTACTGCATCCTTGGGAATAGACCTCTTAGATTTGAACAATGATGATGAGAGCAATGATGACAGGAACAATGATGATGAGAGCAACGATGATGAGAACAATGATGTATTTCTTCTGAAATTTATCATTATGTTGATCTAATGCACCTGTTAGACTTTCCAGCCATCCTCAAACACTGTTGGAGCAGGTGGTCATACTATAAAGCCAAGGCCATTGAATAAAACTGTGGTATGTACTATGCCCTGCTTGGTTTCACTAGTACTCAATTCTATAGATTCAGGAAAAGAAACAGACAAGATCAACACTGCAAGAGGAGAAATTCAAAAATGAGGTCAGCATTCAGTATTTACCATCAAGCAGTCTATTCTAAGTCATCATAACTTAACAGACTGCCACTTGGAATAGTGACAGTAATGGTGGTGGCAAGCATGTCAGAACGGCTAGTCAGAAGACATCTAAAACTGCAGAGATCAAGAAATTGCAGATGACAATTGTTAAGCATCAGAACAATTGGGATGCTTCGACTGATATTATCTATGAGCTGAGCAAAAGGATCAACTTGAAATCGCAGCAGCCTCATATACGTGACATTATGTCAAAGATGATAAGAATACTTCTACATGATATAGTAGTACATGATGCATTCCCTGAAGGAATCTGGGGCTCTGATGACTTGGAAGGACATGCTGCCCAATTTGCAAAACAAGCAGCAGCAGAGCTTGGCTATGACATGATTGCCACCTGTCTCGTGCATGATCACAAGTATCGAGATGCATTTACAAGAATTGTATGGTAGTGAATTTGATCATTGTTTACTTGCTAAATGTTTTCCTAGCCACAAGATCATATCAGCAGATTCAGAACAAAGTCAAAGACTGCTCTCCAGAATGCTTTTGCTGGTTTAGGTTTAAAGCGGTTCTTGTTGCCAATAGACTGGGAGACTGTGAAGAACAAGAGATTGTATATATTTCCATGCAACAGTAATGGAAAGGTGTGTTTCAATGTCAGCATGTTCAAGCAGAATCTCATTGTTGCCATATCAGCTGGATACTAACAAGCCATATGAGAGTTTGCAGATCAACACCATACTCTTGGTCCTCTTCTTTCAAGGCTCCCCTGCATCAAATATTGACTTTGATCCTTTTCTTCTGGAACACGGTGGGCAGAAGTGCATCAGTAACGCAATGGTTGCCTTTGCTGCTGCTGCTGTACATGAAGGTTCCAATGGGTTAACCCATCCACTCAGACTCTTTTCAGTTGTATGCATGCTTCAAAGTGGTATACAAGCCTGGCACTAACCTCGAAATATCAACATCTATACATGACATATACTGGAAACATTTCAAACTTTTGCATGATCTTGAATCAACGTATCCTAGCCATCATGCCAAACTCATGAGCAAGTTATACGACATAGTAGCAACATAAGTTGTACATCTTTGAGCATCTGCAAATATGTATCTGAAAAAACACATCACCCAGCAATGGACAAGATGCAGCAAGTGAATGTGACTCTAATATCACTTTGAATGACATTATCGACACTACAGGAATGGCTGGGAATGCCTGAATGGGTTGCGTCATGTTGCAAGCATGGGTATCTAGTAGTAGAGGATGTAGAGTAGTTATTTGTCATTAGATTAGCTACAAGCAATATATGAGTGTTTATGATCTATATAAGTCAATGATAAGGAGGGATCAGACAATATATTGCAATGGATTCTGCACGAATAAAGACTTATAAGTGCAAATTGGCGCCAATCCATGGGTTGCAGCAGGTTGCAGGGCGGGATGGCTGGGTCATATAAGTGCTTATAAGTGTTGATCAGTGCACAAATGATCTGATTTCCACTTACCACTTATGGACCTTATTACCTTGCTTGGCAAGGTCTCTCCGCCCCCCTTATTCATTGCCTATCTCATTCCCTATCTTATCTTTCACCAATTTCGGACTCCGACATATTGGACATTTGTATACAAGTGTACATGTGTACATGACATGAAAGAGAAATGGTGCTCAGAGAGCCATACAAGTGTACATGTGTACATGATGCAAAAGAGAAATGGTGCTCAGAGAACCCCCATGTAATAGTAATTGGATACCCTGGATAATTGACGAGGCATCTCTGACTAACAAAACATGTGCCCATTTTTTGAAGTCTGATTCTTTTCTGTGGCTTGTGTGACATGATGGACATTTGTGTTCTTCTCTGTCACATTTTCGAGGCCTGTGTCACACTGTCGCTTTTTGTTCAGTTGCAAGTGGGAGAGTGATAAATGCGATAAACGTACATCATCCTCCCTGGCTAATTCATTTATGTGTCAAATCTCCTGCAATTTTAACCTCAACTATCACATTGCATTCTTGTAAAGGTATTTTTCATGCATTTGTTTAGGGACTCTAATCTTTCATCTTCTTCAAGAAGGATTGGGTCATGCTTTTTGAGAAGCATTTCATCTTTAAAATCTTGCAAAAGTCAGATATGATTTCACCCAGGAGATCTGGATAGGGCCACATAAACATTGAACAAGGATAATGTTCCTTGAGGAGGAGGTCCTATATCCACAAGAGAATAGGAAATAGTTTGACCTTGTGACTGATAATCTGTGAATGCTGATGCACTGGTGATAGGATACTGAATTCTCTGAACAGATACCCAGCCCAATTTCTTGGTCATATCAAGCTCCATGGAAATTGTCATGGGTTCTATTGGAATGATATTATCATTCAGTTCAGAAAGTTTCGAAATTTTGGTTCATTCCAATTTCACGAGGATGTATTTCAGCAAATATTGTAATTTGCAAACAGATTGGTCTTGACGTGGTTCCCTTGGATCAAAAATAATATCTGTGATTGTGCCTCGAGCTCCATTGGTGATATCCAGTTTGGTTCCAATGTTGTAGGTAACCAATACTTTCTGGCCAATAGAAATCTCAATTTCATCTGGTAATCCCTTTCTCCTCTTGGATGAATGTGAAGTACAGATATGAATATGTTCTTGTGCTGAAGGAGTATGTTCTCCAATTCTATCTTTAGCTGGACATATAAATACGGGCTGTTGGTCTCTTTCACATGCTTTACAGATAGCAAGTTTATTCCATTCCAGATGTATGGCATGCCATGGTGTTATGAGAAAGGCATCACACCACAGTAGTTCATCAAAGTTAAGATTACTTGATGGTGATAACACCAAAGACTGAAGCATTGACAGATCATTTGGTATGACATGTCCATTTCGAAGGCATTGTAGAAACTGATACCATACTTCATCATGCACCTGTTTTTGCTCCTTTAAGACCACAACAGTTTCAAAGGTCTCATAAATCTGTCACCCTACTTGCCATTCAATTGCATTATCATCATTTTCAGTTGGAATATATAGAGTTTCTTTTCAAGGAAGAGCCACAGGTGGAAATTGATGAAAATTGCCACAAGGAATCACATTCAGATTCTCCCAACCATCAGAATCTATGTTCATTTCACTTCGTCCTGATTGAACTTTCTTGACAAATTTCACCAGAAAGGATTTACTGATCATGGAACATTCATCGATAATCAGATATTTCTTGCATGCCCATGTTTGTCATAATCATTTCTTGGTTTCACTACTGATTCTTCCTGATTTTCTGATAGACATTCCTGTAAGACTATGCATAGTCTTTCCATCAATCAAGGATGCCACTATCCCTGTGTATGCAGTTTTTTGTAAAATATGACTGAGTCCTTTTTTATGAAAGGCTGCAAAAATTGTTTGAATGACTTTTGATTTTCCCATACCTCCTTCACCATAAATAATCATATGCAGTCTGGGTGGTGATTGCCCTTTCAACATAGCATTTAAATGCCATAACACTATATCAAATGCTCAGTGCTACAATTATTGTCAGTAACCAGATATATAAATACACAAAGTTTCAAACCTGACCTGATCCTTGTTTAGCTCTGATGGATCAATTGCAGTTAAACTGGCTTCACCTGTTGATATTTCATCCCATATCGGGCCACTACCCAGAATGTTTGATATGTTTATAGGTTCAATTGTTGGAACAGTTTCAGTAATTGGGTTAAATAACAAGGTTTGTTCATTGTTTTTTGGAATGTTGTTACTCATTTCTGTTACAATCTCTTTTTCACCTCTCTGTCATCCTTATTACTCAGTGGACAGACACATTAGATTTACATCATCATTATTATCATATGCACTGCCCTGGACATTATCTCCTTTATGTAGTTACCTTCATCTTTCCTTTCTCAGGTAGCTACAGCCTCTCTTCCTTTTTCATCATTTTTATTGTTCTCTAAACATATATAAGGACTCCTCCTGTATAGTAGAACCTCAGTTCCAACTTAGACGAGTTTTACCTTCCTCTCAGCCTCTGAATCATCGCCTCTTTTCTTCATCGTTGAATGCATCGACCTAAGGGCCTTTGTCATCATCAGACTTAGTGTCCTTTTCATCTTGATCATTGTTGATATGACTGGGAGCAGACTGAGACTCTGTTCATCATTTCTAAGTATGACAAAGAAGGCATCGTCCATAACATAAGTTGGAACTCAAGGAACTGCTCAGTGCATCATCACTAGCAAGACACCATTGATCCCAAGAACTTCAAAGAAAGGCCTCCTAACAGAGCAGTTGTTTTTGATGGAGATTTTTATCTCGAAAGAACTGAAGTTTTCTTTTCCACACTCAGTAACCAGTGGTGTTGGAGAGGAGCAAAGAAGAATATCCCTATCGACAAAAGCTATTTTACAGGAGAATACCAGGAGGGAGACCCAGACAAAGAACTACCAAGGAAGCTTTGGGTTGAGTGGTATAACCAAGAAAATGACATTAAGAATCTCCTCCTTGAAAAACCTATCACCGAACCAGAACTGTCCTGGTGGACAGAATTTGCACCACTTCACAAACTCAGCCTAGGAGCAGCTTTTTTTGCAGCATCACCCAAAACTGTCACAGCCTGGTATCAGTTCTGCGAAGTAAAAAGGAACGAACAAGACAAGGAACCAAAGAAGGAACAAGAAGAACCAAAAGAAGAAATGACCGACACAGTGGAAACCACTAAAGGAGATATCAAACCGCAACCCATCAGGGTCTTCACAGGGAAAAGGACCAAAGCACAGTCATTTTTAGATTCCCTCAATGATTTTTTCACCCTTAACTCAAATAATTATGAGGGCAAAGATGAAAAGAAGATCAGGTACACATTGGCATGCCTAGGACCAGAACTAGATAACTGGAAAATGATCGTTTGAGGCAAACTAAATGCCAATAAAGGAAAAATGGAGGGAATACTATGGAACAGCCATGAATCTTTCCAGGAGCATTTCATTGCTGATTGGGGAGAAGTTAACAGCACAGTCAGGGCCCTAAATGAACTAGCCAATTTGAGCGTAGGAGGAGGAGTTTCAGTCCCTGAATACATCCAAAAATTCCGCACCTTGATTGAACTCACTGGGCTCACTGGATTAACCGCCCAACTCCAAGCCTTTGTTTGAAAACTCCCAGATAGCATCACCACCAAAGTCTTAGCACACCAAATGGACTATAAAACCATGAATGATGCATACACAAAAGTGGAACAACTCCACTTCACTTGGGAAACCATGTGGCTTATGGGAAAAGGGTCCAGATCAGGAGAACAATCTGGTTTCAATCGAAGTTCTAACAGGGGTAACCAAACAGGAGCTAATCAAACCGTCAATGCAATGCCTACTGGATGATTAACCAAAGCACAAAAAGAAGAATATAGAAAAGCAGGGAAATGCTTCAAATGTGGCATACAGGGACACATTTCATGGAACTGCCCTAAGTGCAACAATAACTCATCAGGATCCTCCTCCCAGGGTAGAAATATTTGCTCTATCACCAAGGAAAAATCCACCAAGGACCAAGGAGGCTCGATTAAGGCAATCAGGGCCATGTTAACCAAATTAACTGAAGAAGAAAGGAACACCTTCCTAAATGAACTTGAAACAGAGGGTTTTTAATCAGGAAGTGTCAGACAGCAGTTGGCACTTCCTCCAAGGGACTAGAACAATTAGCACTTGATTCTGTAATTGTACAATCAAACAATATCAGAAGAATCTCAATCCCTGTTCAATCGTCCAATCTACCTGCTGAAACCTCTGCACTAATTGACTGTGGAGCCGATGGAAATTTTATTGATGAAGAAGTCACAAAGAACCTACCAAAAGAAAAATTATGAAAACCACTTTGAGTACAAAACACTGATGGAACAGTCAACACCAATGGAGTAATCACTCACAAAACACGCATCAACTACTCTATAGGAGGAACAGCATATGACAATTGGTTTCTAATCATGAAACTAGGAGAACAGCATCTAATCTTGGGAATTCCCTGGCTTGAAAAGCATAATCCCATGATCGATTGGAAAAGTAAAATGATTCAATTAGAACGAGTCAAGGAAGAAGACAGCCAACTGATTTGGCAGATAGCACTTGACAGTAAACAATGCGGAGAAGATGATTATTGGATCAGGGTAAAAACGTCAACTTCCCAATCACTAGAGCATCAGCTCAAAAAGGACAAACCACCAACCACCCTACCATCAGAATATAAGGAATGGAAGGAAGTCTTCGAGAAGAAGGCTTCAGAGTGATTCCCATCAACCAGACCATGGGACCATGCGATTGAACTGAAACAGGGATTCTCTCCCAAAGTAAGCAAGATTTACCCACTATCCCTGAAGGAACAATCATCTTTGGATGAATGGATCATGGAACAAGTCACAAAAGGATACATCAGACCATCAAAATCTCCACAGGCTTCACCATTCTTCTTTGTTGCAAAAAAAGAGAGTGGTGCTCTGAGACCTTGTCAGGATTATAGATACCTGAATGCATGGACAATCAAGAATGCTTACCCACTACCCCTTGTTTCTGATCTAATGACAAAATTATCTGGCACCCAATATTTTACGAAATTAGACCTTAGATGGGGATACAACAATGTCCGGATCAAGGAAGGCGACAAATGGAAAGCTGCATTCATTACAAACAGAGGCCTCTATGAACCAACTGTAATGTTCTTCGGTCTGTGCAATTCACCATCTATCTTCCAAACAATGATGAACGAATACTTTCGAGACATGGTAAACGAGGGTTGGCTCATCATTTACATGGACGACATTCTGATTTGCACCAACACCAAAGAAGAACTAGAGATCTGAACAAAACGAGTCCTTCAGAGGTTACAAGAAAATGATCTATTCCTGAAACTCGAAAAATGCAAATTTGCTGTACAAGAAGTCAAGTTTCTTGGTATGATTATCAGACCAGGACAAATTCAGATGGATCCAATCAAGTTGGCAGGAATAGCTGATTGGCCAATGCCCTCTACAGTCAAGCAAGTCCAATCATTCCTTGGATTTGGAAACTTCTATCGCCGATTCATTGGGAATTTCACATCACTAGCAAAACCTCTCACAGATCTCACCAGAAAAGACATACCATCCACATGGGGCACAAAGCAACAAGAATCATTCAACAAACTAAAGAAAAATTCACATCCATGCCAGTATTACTGATGCCAGATGTAACAAAGCCATTCATCCTTCAGACAGATGCATCCAATAAAGCAATTGGAGTGGTGTTAAAACAAGCAGATGAAACAGGAAGCCTACATCCCTGTGGATTCATATCACATGCGCTCACACCAATGGAGCAAAATTACCAGATCTACGATTGCGAGTTGCTAGCAATCATCAAGGGGCTCACAACTTGGAGACATCTACTACATGGATCACCACACACAATGATTATCCATTGCAATCACAAAAACTTGTCCTTCTATCAAACACCACAATGACTAACACCCAGACAAGCATGATGGTCATCATTTTTATCCGAATTTGATTTGTGAATCGAACATGTACCAGGAACAAAAATGTTTGAAGCAGACGCATTGTCAAGACGACTGGACCATATGGGGAATGAGGAACAAATAGAGGACACAACCGTTTTACCTGCAGAACGATTCATCAACCTAATTGCAGAAGACTTGGTGACAGATCTCCGAAAGGCAATGTCAAAAGATGACTTTGGACAAATCTTGATTGATGTAGTCAAAAAACACCAAGCTCCACCGATTAAATCACAGCTCCAGGATTGGATGTATGCAAATGGCTTGATTCATTACCAAGGGAAAGTCTACATCCCAGACCATGATGGATTACATGTGAAGTTAATCAAAAAGGTACATGAAGCAATTACATCAGGACATCCCAGATGATTCAAAACACTGGAACTGCTCAAGAGGGATTATTGGTGGCCTGGAATGTACAGACATGTGAAGGAATGGATCAAGGGATGCGCACTCTGTCAACAAATGAAAGTTAACACACATCCAAATACCCCAGCATATCACCCTATCCATTCCAAAGTGACACATCCATTTCAGCAAGTAACCCTAGATTTCATCACTAATATACCCCTTTCTGATGGTTCTGACTCCATTTTGGTCATGGTGGACCATGGTCTTACAAAGGGGGTAATTTTCACACCATGCAACAAAACAATCAATGCCTTGGGGACTGCAAATATATACATCACCGAAATTTTCAAACAATTTGGCCTCCCTGACATGCTTATCTCAGATAGGGGACCACAGTTCTTGGTGAAAGTCTTCCAGGAAATCAGGAATGCACTAGGAATCGATCATAGGATGAGCACAGCATACCATCCACAAACTGATGGAGAAACAGAATGGGTCAACCAGGAACTGGAAGTCTATCTCCAAATGTTTTGCACCAATGAACTGCACAAGTGGAAGGGACTACTTCCAATAGCAGAATTTGTGCACAATAACTGACATCATGATGCTGTAAAAGCATTGCCATTCCAACTAATGTATGGAACAGACCCTGTAGCACTTCCCACTGCTTCCCACAGAATGACCACCCCTGCTGCAGAAGAATGACTACAGCAACTACACAAAGCAAGAGAAGAAGCACTGGCAGCACACAAGTTAGCCAGACAACTAGTAGCACAGAGATGAAAGGACAAATCAATTTGATTCAAAAAAGGCAATAAAGTCTGGCTTGAAAACAGGAACTTACACATTCCATATCAGTCGAGAAAGCTAGCACCTAAACAAGAAGGACCTGTTACAATCACGCCTCAATTATCCTTATGTAAAAGCCCCTATCCATATGCAGTATGTTTTTCCCATTATTATGCCTTCTTACTTCGTCGATTATGCCAGAGTTCCTTTTATCACATGCAATATGCCTATTATCACATGTGTTCATCTTTTATCACATGCCTGCTTATACTATCACATGTCTATGTATTGTATCACATGCCACACTACTTTATCACATGTCAGTAGTGTAGCATGTAGGTATATAAGCTCTCAAATATACAGACTGAACCTCCAGTCTAGTTTTAACAGTCAAACCATTCTTGTGAACTCTCAGCTCATCTTTGCACACTCAGACTCTCACTCTTACACTTGTGTAGGAGCTTAACTTACCCTTGAGGAAGTTCTGCTCTTGTCACCCTTGAGGTTGACAATTCTTAACACAGTTAAGGTGTAACAATAAAACCAGACTCCTCTCCACTTCCGCCAGCTATCTAGCTTGCTCACCACCTATCCACACTGCCAATATTCCCTCCCAAACACAGAAACACCCTCCTACAGCTTCTGAAGGTGATCCTGCATCAGATAAACGAATCCTATATGATGACTTATTGAATTTAATCGAGGAAGAAAGAGTTGGACATATCTATCTCCTCAAGGATATTTTGCAGGTGACATTCCAGACAGTGAATTTTATAGACCACAGCTTCCAGGACAACCACCTAATGAGGCAGTCGCATTCCAAGGGAAATTCTATAAGGACTTGCAGGTTGTAGCATTTTATCACAGGGAAAAGTGTTGGAAATACAAAATCTCAGAGCTTTTACAATGAAGGGCACCGGACAGTGATTTTGAAGGAACATACAGTGCAGGAGAACCAGAGGAACATCTCCCAATTGAAGTTTTCGAAGACTGGTTAAAAGAAAATCAGCCAGAACATTTAGCAGCAGAGCGCACCCCTATCCCTTCATCATTGCACTATTCCCTTCCCATCTTTACAGAGCTTGGACCACATAGACAGCAGGAAGAAGAAGATTCTTCAGGAGAGTCAGAAAAAGAGAAAGAAGCATCAAGTGAATGATCTCAGGATAAAGAAAGTGATCTCCAGATCGAATATTTCAACACACCTACAGATCCCTTATCTACAGAGCTAGCCCACCTAGAAATTAACATCCCAGTTATGTTTCCACAAGTCAAAACTCAGTCCCAGTACAGACAATGAACTCCTACTCCTCCACCACCCAGAGAACCACCAAAAATGCCCAAAATGGCAACAGACTTGAGCAAGAACAGGCTGAAATTAGATCCCCCAGAATACTTCACAGGAAAATGATCTGAATTGAATGACTTTCTTGCCCAAAGCAATCTATATTTCTGACATTACAAAGACACCTATGATGACAGCCCTAAAGACAAGATCCTACTGCTATTAAATTGCATGAAAGGCTTAGCTGGAGAATGGTGAAACCAGGCAGTTAAGGAACTTGATCAGACACCAGCATCATGGAACAATTATGACGCTTTTGTCAGAAAGTTGGAAAAAGATTGGGGAGAAGTAGAAAAACCAATCACCACTCTAAATTGGTTAATGAAGAAGAAAAAGAAGGGAACACCCCTGAATCAATGGATCACTGAAGTAGATCACAAAATTCATGAGGCAAAGATAACAGATGAAGCAATGAAGATCTACATGATGATGCAAACATTGCCTGATAGGACACAGATCAGAATTCGATCAGGAACCGCCATTACCACTTATGACACTCTCAAAGAATAATTACTCGGATTAGAAGTAACTGATTTGATCCTTGGATCAATGAGTGGAAGTTCCTATGGATCTAGTTCCCACAGATTGCACAATCGAGATAGTGACGCAATGGATGTAGATTGGCTTGCCATGGGCCTAGATCGAGTTAATATTGGACAAACAACAACAGCCAACAATGCTGCTTCATCAGCCAAGTGTTATGGATGTGGACAGATCAGACATTACATAGCAAATTGCCCAAATCGAGCACAAAGGGGACCAACAAAAGGAGGTAGAGGAAAGCCAAGGCGAACAGGAAATTCTGAAAGAGGAAAGCGCCAAAACTGGAAAGGAAAAGGACGAAGAATCAGGGCTATGGATGCTGAAGAAGAAGAACAGGAAGAAGCTGGTTACAGTGATGGCAAAGTGCAATACAGAATAATCAGAGAAATGAGCAAAGGCCTTCCCAACCACATCCGAAATTGATTAAATGAAGAGGGTTTTTAGATGAAGATGAGTGTAAAAAGGTGTCACCCATCTCAATCAATGAAATAGAACAAGAATTAGCTATCAGAGGTGTACGAGTATATTCCACAAGCCAATACAAAATATCCGTTCCAATCTCTGAGTGTTCTAATCTGAAAACTGCCGAAACAACTGCCCTCATTGATTGTGGAGCAGAAGGAAAGTTTATTGACAGCTCAATTGACAATTGGACCAAAGTAGAAGCACTGCAGAAGCCACTACCAGTTAGGAATGTCAATGGAACACTTAACAAGGCAGGATCCTTGCGATACAAAATTCAAATGCAATACAGGATAAACCAACAAGGTTTTGAAGACTGGTTCTATGTAACCAAGTTAGGCAATCAAAAGGTGATCTTAGGATTACCATGGCTTTGTAGGATCAACCCTACAATCAACTGGACAACAGGAGCCATTGATTTTGTCAATTGGATGAAAGATGATACCACCATTGAAGACAAACATATAGAAAATTACATCAGACAAATGCATTTGGAGACAGAGTTGCTAGATGAAGAAGACAACTTAGAGAATGATCTAGAGACTGATCACCTTTGGATACAATCAAAGTTAACAGCTGCACAAGATTTCACACAGAAGCATACCTCAAAAGAAGCAAAAATGACACTACCAGACGATTACCATAAATGGAAGGTAGTGTTTGACAAGCAAGCATCGGAAAGATTCCCAACTTTGCGCCCATGGGATCATGCAATCGATTTAAAAGACAGTTTTAAACCAAAGATTGGCAAGATTTACCCATTATCTATCATAGAACAGGAGCTTTTGGACAAATGGATAGAGGAACAACTCACCAAAGGCTTTATTCATCCATCCCAATCCTCACAAGCATCACCCTTTTTCTTCATAGCCAAGAAGGAGAAAGGTGAATTTAGACCTTGCCAGGACTACAGATATATCAATGCTTGGATGAAGTGAAATGCCTATCAATTACCATTAGTAACCGATCTTATGCTCAAATTGTGTGATGCCAAATACTTTTCAAAGCTAGATTTGCGATGGGGATACAACAATGTGCGAATCAAAGAAGGAGATGAATGGAAAGCAGCCTTCATCACCAACAGGGGATTGTTTGAACCCACTGTTATGTTTTTCGGGTTATGCAACTCACCAGCGACATTTCAAATGATGATGAATGAATATTTCAGAGATATGATCGATGAAGGATGGTTGGTTATCTATATTGACAATATGTTGATCTATGGAAGAACAAAGGAAGAGACCAGGGAGTGCACTCAGAGAGTCCTGCAGTGACTCAAGGAAAAAGATCTGTTCCTTAGATTGGAGAAATGCAAATTCATCGCCAAAGAAGTCGATTTTCTAGGGATGATTATCGCAGAAGGACAGATAAGAATGGATCCAGCAAAGCTTACAGGAATCAGCAAATGGCCAGAGCCAAAAACTGTTAAACAAGTTCAGTCTTTCTTAAGATTTGCAAATTTCTACAGGAAGTTTGTTGGCAATTATGCAGAAATAGTGGCTCTGCTCACAGAATTGACCAAGAAGAATGTTCTGTTCACATGGGATGAAGAATGCCAGAGGTCTTTCGACACTCTGAAGGCGAAATTCTTAGAAGAACTGGTTTTAGTAATGCCAGACCCATTGAAACCCTTTACCCTGGAGACGGACACATCAAATTGGGCAGTAGGGGCAGTGTTGAAGCAACAAGGGTCTGATGGAGAATTACACCCATGTGGCTATATGAGTCATCGATTATTGGACACAGAACAAAGGTACCAGGTCTACAATCATGAATTAATGGCAATAAAGAAGGCATTTGAAACATGGAAGCATCTTTTGAAAGGATTGCCACACAGGATCATTGTTCACGGTGATCACAAGAATCTCTCATACTACAAGCACCCACAGCTTATGACTGCCAGACAGTCTCGATGGTGGCAAGAAATTATGGAATATGACATCACTCTGGAGCATGTACCAGGATCAAAATTAATTTAAGCAGATGCATTATCATGATGCCCTGACCATGTCAATGAAGAGGAAGCAAAAGCGAAGGCAGTGCCTCAAACTATGATCTCACCAGATATGGTTATCAGATCTATCATGACATCTTGGGCAAACGAAATAAAGGAATTGACAAAAACAGATAAATTTGCTTGCACAATTGTCAACAGTTCAAAAATAGAAAAACTACTGCTGAAAGCGAAGCTAACTGATTTGAAATACGATGGAGAAACCCTCCGATATCAAGGATGAATTTATATACCAGATAACAACAACACATTACAACAGGAAATCATTAAATTACACCATAATCCCACAGTCATGGGACATCCAGGACATTTAAAGACTCTATCACTTGTCAGACACGATTATTGGTGGCCAGGAATGGCATCCCTTGTTAACAAATGGGTAGAAGGATGCGCGCTATGTCAGCAGATGAAAGTAAACACACATCCAATCACACCAAGTTTAATGCTGATCAAATCAACCACCACAAGACCTTTTGAACAGGTTTCACTAGATTTTGTCACAGATTTACCCCAAGTAGAAGGGTTTGATTCTGTTTTGACCGTGGTCAATCAAGGCTTGACAAAGGGGGTAATATTCATCCCTTGCAAGAAAACTTTCACCACTCTTGACACTGCCAACTCATACATCAATGAAGTGTATAAATGCTTTGGCCTACCCACCACCCTTATATCTGATAGAGGACCACAATTTACATTGAAGGTATTTGAAGAAATGTGCAAGACTTTTGGAATAGATCATCAGAAA
>MIPV01003271.1:0-10299 GCA_001983365.1 Amanita bisporigera | reverse complement strand
TAGGAAGAAACAGAAGAAGGGTGAGTCACGTGTGTTTGTTTATGTCTGGATGTGCTCACACGGTTGATAGAGAAATGTGTTGAAGGTCAGTTCTCACACTTACTTCTTTTCTCCCATGTTCACTTGTCACTTCACTCACCGCAGCCTCACTCACCGCAGCCTTGCTCACCACAGCATCCGAGGATGATAATGTCAGAGTGTCTATACCTATTCCTGTGGCTCCCAAGAAGGGTAAGAAAGGTGTCAAACAAGTGGCACCAGTTGGACGCCTGCCGCCTGCTGGTCCAAGCAAAGGTACGTGTCCATTGGATTTCAACTGCAATTATCTAACATTGTGAGTCTACCACCCAACTGGATATATTAGATTGCGTATCTACTGAGTCCAGTGTGACTGAAAGTGATAGCTCTCTTGACAACGTTGAAGAAAGCGAAACCAAATCAGATACTGATGGGGCCGACAATCTCATAGGTAACCCAACTGCTGCTGAGAGACAATTCATGGCCGAGGTAGGTTTGTATCACACCGTTGCTCATGCAATGAACTCACTTATGCACGTAGCAAGTATTTTGGTCCAACAAAGAAAACATCCCGCCCCCAAGTTCAAGTGCTATGGTAAATACACCAACTTTCGTCATCAATGGGGATCTGATTGATATATCGGATGATGAGTTGGACGCCTCTCACGTTGCACAGCTATCATCAACTCCTGTAACTGTCAAGAAAGGTAAAGCACCTGCCTACTGTTTTGATTGTGATACGCTTATTCAACGAAGATCAAGAACCACTTGATAATTGGAATGTCCCAGCTGCCATTCGTCAAGCCAGGCCTGAATCCAACCTCACTCATGCGGTGTGTATCCCTTTTGTGCATTGACTTCCCCCTGACTGGTCTCTGTCAGCAAGCGGCCTCCGTGAATAGATCAACCTGGCTGTGGTACACCAACCTCATCATTGGGCCCAAGGCCAAGGAAATCCTGCTGAGCACCCAAGCCTATGAGCTTAAGCTAATCATTCGCAAGGCGATGATGGTGATTGAACGCCGCGTGCGCTTCATAGATGGCTTCCCCAGTTTGGAAGATCACAGCATATGGTATCATGCTGCCCTTGAAGAGGCCTGTGATATGCTGAATGTGATCAGTCATGGTGAGGTTAAGCTGAAATATGTCAGGTTTAGGGAACGTGTAGATAGCGACAAGAAATATGTCGATGATATATCAACACTTGTAGGTTTATCACATTTAGTGTTGGGTATAGCTGACAAATCTTATCATTTGAAGCTTGCTCCCCACATTAGCATTCTACAAGGAGACACAAAGGCTGCTGCAATCATCAATATCCAGACGGCATATGATCTTGACGCAGGCACCCCTGTACTTGTCCAGCAGTTATTGCAACAAAAACAATACATTTACCCTCGCAACCCAAATGTAAGTACTCTCTTGTCACGGCTACATCCACTTGTAAGGTAAGTGACGCTGCATGAAACTTAGGGCCCAGGATATTTGCGCGAGAAGCCTTTTGAACATCCGGTGATTATCAGTACACTTTGTGACGATTTATTTGCAGGTGGAAAGTCAATCATCAAAATGTACCCGAAGCAATTCAAATGTGGCGAAGAGGATAAGTATGCCTCGAAGCCTTCAATGGTTGTGCTCACTGCTACAGCAGTGAGTGCCTGTCATAGTACCTAACTGTTAATGATACATGCACAAGGAGTGGGAGAATGGGCCGTGCATCCATGCTCATTTTACAACCAATGTCTATGCAGACATATACAAGGGCCATATCGAGGACATTAAACATATCAAAGAGTGGAACGAGAACAAGTACAAGGCTTTAATGCGCCATTTATTCCGGCTGGCCTCGTAGTTATGTTTCCCTGTTGCATCGTACTTTACTAACCTGACCTTGCAGTGGCACTCGCATTGGAAATCAACTGTCGAATAATGATAACATCATTGACATTGAGAACATGGCAGATACTGATTGTTAATGTTGACAGTGTTGTCGCTGTATGCATTCTATGCTGACCTATTACTTATCTGTGCTCTTCATATACTACTAGTACATACCAGCATTCCGAGAAAAGCCACTTCAAAAACATTGATAACATATAAACTGCCCCAAAAAATTTATCCTATCTATCTTTTAATGAAATATATATAGTTTTTCATTGTAAACCCTGTGTGAAAAGCAAGAAATAGCTGAGTCACTTAGCATTAATTAGCCTGTATTAATGTGAATTGGAGAAAATGATTAATGGGATGGGTTAATCTAATGTTAATCTGCTTAACACTGAAATACACCTAATGTTCAGAATTTCAGCTTAATTCGACTTAATTACTGAAATCAGGTTTTCGTGATGGAGCACATTAATTATTTTACCTTGCTGGCAAGTGGTGACGGATTTCGTGGGCAATCGGTGGTGAACAATACATAGATACAAACAACCTCTTTTGGGGCTCCTACTGTTTGAATCCGCCATCGCGGCATCTGTTCGTCTCCTCTTTGGCTGCTGTGTGCCTTTTCAGTTGATTCCCCTCCCTCTTGTGTGAAGTGCCGTGTTTCGTTAACATCACCAGGGTTGTCTGTGCATATAGCGTCTTCTTGGGCTCCTTTGTACTGGATGTGTATTGGACACTACTAGGTGTTATGGACAATGCCTTCTTTGTCATACTTAAAAACGACGAACAGAGTCTTGGTCTGCTCCCAGTCGTGATGACTTCCGATAGGACGATGGGGACGCTAAGTCTGATGATGATGAAGGCCCTTAGATCGATGCGTTCAGCGGTGAGGAAGAGAGGCGATGGTTTAGATGCTGAGAGGAAGGTAAAACTTGTCTAAGTTGGAACTGAGGTACTACGGTACAGGAGGGGTCTTTATATACGTTTTAGAGAACAATAGAAATGATAAAAAAAGGAAGAAGGCTGTAGCTACCTGAGAAGGAAAGATGAAAGTAGCTACTAAATGGAAATAACGTCCAAGGTGATGCGTATAGTAATGATGCTGATATAACTAGGATAAGTCCATCCGCTGAGTAATGAAGATGACGAGGAAAGAAAAGAAACCGTAACATTACCCCCTCAGTATGGGAGAAGTCACCGACTTCTTCTAACTACCCTGCCCCCATGTGTTATTGCCACTAGTTGTCTAGCTAGTTCGTGTGCTGCTAGCGCTTCCTCCCTTGCTTTTCGTAACTGTAGTAGCCGTTCTTCTGCTGCAGGTGTACTCATTTTGTGGGAAGCAGTGGGGAG
This sequence comes from Amanita bisporigera, assembly GCA_001983365.1. Lineage (NCBI taxonomy): Eukaryota > Fungi > Basidiomycota > Agaricomycetes > Agaricales > Amanitaceae > Amanita > Amanita bisporigera. The sequence continues at coordinate 7,044 of MIPV01003271.1, read as the reverse complement.
TGCTACAGGATCGGTCCCATACATTAGCTGAAACGGTGATGCTTTGATGGCATCATGATGTTGGTTATTGTGAGCAAATTCAGCAATTGGGAGTAATCCTTTCCATTTGTGTGGTTCATTAGTGCAGAACATTCGAAGATAGACTTCTAACTCTTGGTTGACTCATTCTGTTTCTCCATCAGTCTGTGGATGATATGCTGTGCTCATTCTGTGGTCGATTCCTAGCACTTTTCTGATCTCCTGGAAGACTTTTGCTGAGAACTGTGGTCCTCTATCAGAGATGAGCATGTCAGGGAGGCCGAATCGCTTGAAGATCTTGGTAATGTATATGTTCACTGTTCCCAAAGCGTCAACTGTTTTGTTGCATGGTGTGAAAATTACCCCCTTCGTAAGACCATGGTCCACCGCTACCAAAATAGAATCGAAACCATCTGAAAGAGGTAGATCGGTGATGAAATCCAGGGTGACTTGTTGAAACGGCTGTGTTGCTTTCGATTGAATTGGTTGATATGCTGGTGTGTTTGGATGTGTGTTAACCTTCATCTGCTGGCATAGTGCGCAACATTCGATCCACTCTTTTACATGCCTGTACATTCCTGGCCACCAATAGTCTCTTTTGAGTAATTCCAGTGTCTTAAACCATCCAGGATGTCCTGATGTGATCGCTTCGTGTGTCTTTTTGATCAAATTTGCACACAAACCGTCATGGTCAGGGACATAGACTTTCCCTTGATAATGAATCAATCCATTTACATATGTCCAGTCCTGAAGCTGTGATTTGATCGGCGGAGCGCAGTGCTTCTCAACTACTTCGATCAGAATTCGTCCAAAATCATCCTTTGACATTGCCTTTTGGAGATCTGTTACCAAGCCTTCTGCGATCAAATTAATGAATTGTTCAGGAGGTAAAACCATCATTTCTTCCAGCTGTTCTTCATTCCCCATATGATCTGGACATCTCAACAGCGCATCAGCTTCAAACATTTTTGTTCCAGGGACATGTTCAATGCATAAGTCAAATTCGGATAAAAATGAAGACCATCATGCTTGTCTGGGTGTTAATCGTTGTGGTGTGCGGTAGAATGACAGGTTTTTGTGATCACAATGTATAATTGTTGTATGCAGTGACCCATGTAATAAATGCCTACAAGTTGCGAGTCCTTTGATGATTGCTAGCAGTTCCCGATCATAGATCTGATAATTTTGTTTCGTTGGGGTTAATGCATGTGAGATGAATCCGCAAGGATGTAGGGCTCCTGTTTCATCAGCTTGTTTTAACACCGCTCCAATTGCTTTATTAGATGCATCAGTTTGTAAGATGAATGGTTTTGTCACATCTGGCATCAATAGTACTGGCATGGATGCGAACTTTTCTTTTAGTTCATCAAACAATTTCTGCTGTTCTGCGCCCCATGTGAATGGTGTGTCTTTTCTGGTTAGGTTGGTGAGTGGCCTCGCTAATGATGCGAAATTTCCAATGAATCGTCGATAAAAGTTTCCAAATCCAAGGAATGATTGAACTTGTTTAACCATAGAAGGGGCTGGCCAATTGGCTATCCCTGCCAATTTGATTGGATCCATCTGTATTTGCCCTGGTTTGATGATCATGCCAAGAAATTCGACTTCTTGTACAGCGAATTTGCATTTTTCGAGTTTCAGGAAGAGATCATTTTCCTGTAATCTCTGAAGGACGCATTTTGTCCGTATTTCTAATTCTTCTTTTGTATTGGCGCAGATTAGAAGATCGTCCATGTAAATAATGAGCCATCCTTCATTGATCATATCCTGAAAGTATTCATTCATCATTGTCTGGAATGTCGATGGTGAATTACAGAGGCCAAAGAACATTACTGTTGGTTCATAAAGGCCCCTGTTTGTGATGAATGTGGCTTTCCATTCGTCTCCTTCTTTGATCCGAACATTGTTGTATCCCCATCTAAGGTCTAGCTTCGTAAAATATTGGGCACTGGATAGTTTCATCATTAGATCAGAAACAAGGGGTAGTGGATAAGCATTTTTGATTGTCCACTCATTTAGATATCTGTAATCTGGACAAGGTCTTAAAGTGCCACTTTCCTTTTTCGCAACAAAGAAGAATGGAGAGGCCTGTGGGGATTTTGACGGTTTAATGTATCCTTTTGCGACTTGTTCTGTGATCCATTCATCCAAGGACAATTGCTCCTTCAAGGATAGTGGGTAGATCTTGCTTACTTTTGGCGAGAAACCTTGTTTCAGTTCAATCACATGATCCCAGGGTCTAGTTGATGGGAATCGCTCCAAGGCTTTCTTTTCAAAGACTTCCTTCCATTCATTGTATTCTGATGGTAAGGTGGTCAGCGGTTCGTCCTTTTTGAGCTGGTGTTCTAGTGACTGAGAAGTTGACGTTTTTACTCTGATCCAGTAATCGTCTTCTCCCCATTGTTTACTATCAAGGGCCATCTGCCAGATCAGTCGATTATCTTTTTCTTTGATTTGTTCCAGCTGAATTGTTTTGCTTTTCCAATTAATCCTTGGATTGTGTTTCTCCAACCAAGGAATTCCCAGGATTAGACGCTGTTCTCCTAGTTTTGTGATCAAGAACCAATTATTGTACATCGTTCCCCCTATGGAGTAGTTGATGCGTGCCCTGTGAGTGATTACTCCATTGGTATTAATTGTTCCATCAGCGTTTCGCACTCGAAGTGGTTTTCGTAATTCCTCCTTTTGTAGGTTTTTCATGATTTCTTCATCAATAAAATTTCCATCAGCTCCGCAGTCAATTAGTGCAGAGGTTTCAGCAGGTAGATTGGACGATTGAACGGGGATTGAGATTCTTCTGTTATTGTTTGATTGTACAATTACAGAATCAAGTGCTAATTGTTCTAGTCCATTGGAGGAAGTGTCAACTGCTGCCTGACGCTTCCTGATTAAAAACCCTGCGTTTCAAGTTCATTTAGGAAGGTGTTCCTTTCTTCTTCGGTTAATTTGGTCAACATTGCCCTGATCGTTTTGATCAAGCCTCCTGTTTCTTCAGTGGGTCTTTCTTTGGCGATTGAGCGAATGTTTCGGTCCTGGGAGGAGGATCCAGATGAGTTATTGTTGCGCTTTGGGCAGTTCCAGGAAATATGCCCCTGTATGCCACATCTAAAACATTTTCCCACTTTCCTGTATTCCTCTTTCTGTGCTTCAGTTAATCGTCCAGTAGGCATTGCATTAACCGTCCGATTAGTTCCTGTTTGATTGCCCCTGTTTCGATTGAAACTTGATCGCTCTCCTGATCTGGACCCTTTTCCCATAAGTCGCATAGTTTCCCAAGCGAAATGGAGTTGTTCTGCCTTTGTATAAGCGTCATTCATGGTTTTATAGTCCATTTGATGTTCCAGGACTTTGGTAGCGATGCTGTCTGGGAGTTTTCGAACAAAGGCCTGGAGTTGAGCAGTTAATCCAGTAAGGCCAGTGAGCTCAATCAAGGTTCGGAATTTTCGGATGTATTCAGGGACAGAAACTCCCCCTCCTACGCTTAAATTGGCTAATTTGTTCAAGGCCCTGACTGCGCTGTTAATTTCTCCCCAGTCGGCGATGAAACGTTGATGGAATGTTTTGTAGTCATTCCATTGTATTCCTGTTGTTTCCCCTTTGTTGGCGTTTAACTCGCCTCGGATGATCGTTTTCCAGTTGTCCAATTCTGGTCCTAGGCATGCTAGAGTGTATCTGATTTTTTTCTCATCTTTGCCCTTACAGTTATTTTCATTAAGAGCGAAGAAATCTTCGAGGGAGTCTAAGAATGACTGCGCCTCCGTTCGTTTTCCTGTAAATACCCTGATGGGCTGTGTTTGATATCTCCTTTGGTAACCTCTATTGTGTCAGTCATTTCTTTCCTGGGTTCTTCTTCCTTCTTTGGTTCTTTGTCTAGTTCGTTCCTTTTTTCTTCGCAGAACCGATACCAGGCTGTGACAGTTTCGGGTGATGCTGCAAAAAACGCTGCTCCTAGACTGAGTTTGTAGTGTGGTGCGAACTCTGTCCACCAGATAGCTTCTGGTTCGGTGATGGGCTTTTCTAGAAGGAGGTGTTTAATGTCGTATTCTTTGTTGTACCACTCGATCCAAAGTTTCCTGGGTAATTCCTTGTCTGGATCTCCTTCTTTGTATTCTCCTGTAAAATAGCTTTCGTCGATAGGGATATTCTTCTTTACTCCTCTCCAACACCACTGATTACTGAAAGAAGACTTCTGTTCTTTCAAGATAGAAATCTCCGTCAAAAGGGACTGCTCCGTTAGGAGGTCTTTCTTTAAAGTCTTTGAGATCAATGGTGTCTTGCTAGTGACGATGCACTGAGCGGTTCCTTGAGTTCCAACTTATGTTATGGATGATGCCTTCTTCGTCGTACTTAAAAACGATGAACAGAGTCTCAGTCTGCTCCCAGTCGTGACGACTTCCGATAGGACGATGGGGACGCTAAGTCTGATGATGACAAAGGCCCTTAGATCGATCCGTTCAGCAGTGAGGAAGAGAGGCGATGGTTTAGATGCTGAGAGGAAGGTAAAACTTATCTAAGTTGGAACTGAGGTACTACAGTACAGGAGGGGTCTTTATATACGTTTTAGAGAACAATAGAAATGATAAAAAAAGGAAGAAGGCTGTAGCTACCTGAGAAGGAAAGATGAAAGTAGCTACTAAATGGAAATAACGTCCAAGGTGATGTGTATAGTAATGATGCTGATATAACTAGGATAAGTCCATCCGCTGAGTAATGAAGATGACGAGGAAAGAAAAGAAACCGTAACACTAGGAATTTCACGTGTCGACCTGAGTTTGGTCTACAACCAGCACGGTGACCTCGAAGGTGGCGCCGCTGATGAATATGATTGTGCGTCTTGGACGACTGTATTGACAGCTGCCGCTCCTTCATATTCTTGGCCTGTGGGTGTGGCTCGGCACATATACGATAGTGCTCTACCTTTCTTTTGTCAGTGTCTCCCTTGCGACTCCCTTTGTTGGCATGTTTTGTTTTTTCCCCTCTCGATGTTTATGATTTCTGATGCTTGTGTTATGGAGTTAGAATGTTGACAGCCATTCGTCATCTCGAAAATGATAGCGATGGGAACTACCAACTCTTGTCAAACCCGCGTGTCGATGTTTTACATCGTTATACATCTTCATTTGGCTCTCTTCTGCAGGACGTTAAAACAGACAAAGACAGCTGATCAGATGGCCATGCCCCAAATGACATTATCCAGCAATCACGAGTGACAGCTGGTTTGACCAGGAAAAGGCTCCATGATGACAAGAGTGAGGATCATGCGTCAAAAAGGCATGCATACATGTCTGCGGGACGTCAAGAGGAACACGAATTGCATCATGCCAGCCTTCAGCGTCTGTTCAGCCGTGTTTCGTCAAGGTTCCTGAAGTTGCCAACCGAAATGGAGGTCCATGATTGTTATGGAAAGTTCTACCAAGCAACCTCAAACACCCCGCTTTTGTCTGTAGTCTGTGGTGTGTGCGCTCGATTGGGTTTAGCAGTGGAAGATGGGATGATGGAGCTTCCCATACAACCACCACCAAATCACCATCGACTGAAGCCATCCAAGTCACATCCTGCCCACGAGTTTCAATAGAATGTTCTGCTCTTTGGGTCACCAATAATTGTACGACCATTGTTGTGTGCAACCACTGTTTGCACAATCTCAAACATGGCGACTGTGGTCTTCCTCCTTCTGTTACAATCACGCCTCAAGTATGCTTATGTAAAAACCCCTATCCCTATGCAGTATGTTTTTCTCATCATTATGCCTTCTTACTTCGTCGTTTATGCCAGAGTCCTCACTATCACATGCCATATGCCTTTATCACATGCGCCCAACCTTTTATCACATGCCCACCATTATTATCACATGTCTATGTTCTTAATCACATGCTACTCTCCTTTATCACATGTCAGTAGCATAGCATGTACCTATATAAGCTCTCAATATACAGACTGGATCCCCAGTCTAGTTTTAACGGTCAAACCGTCCTTGGGAACTCTCAGCTCGTCTTCGCACACTCAGACTCTCCCTCTTACACTTGTGTAGGAGCTTAACTTACCCTTGAGGAAGTTCTGCTCTCGTCGCCCTTGAGGTTGACGATTCTCAACACAGTTAAGGTGTAACACCTTCCAAATCTTTGTCTAACAATCTTTGGATTGGTCCCATACGTTCTCCGAAGACTCAGTTTGCCTGAACAGCTCATTGCACAAGTGAATTTGTGAGTAGTATTCCTGGCGTGGTTCTAATGCTTTCATGCAGTGAATGAGGACTCGCTTGATGCCATTGGCTCTGAATCATCTGAACGACCTTGTGCATATGGTGAGTCTTACATTGGTTTCCCTCCAGCTCATTAACTAATGCATTTATTCAGACACAGATGATGCCATTGTCTCTGATCCATCTGAACAGCCTTATGTGTATGGTGCGTCTTGTGTTGGTTTCTCTAGCTCTTTGAACTCATGTGTTGTAGAAGGACCAGATGTTTTCCCGATTCAAGTGTCTGGTGCTATGGATACAGACCTGGCATACGTTAAGCGATGGCGAGCTGTACTGGGAGAGTCAAGGGCGGGGAAGTACGCATATACGCATTATACAGTAAACCAGGGAGGAAACCACTCGAAGAAACTACTTTACATATTTTTTACTTCCAGCAACGTTGTTGCCGGTAGGGATCAGCACGGGTTGTGTGACCCGTGACGGGTCACGGGTATGGGTACGGGTCACAGTTTTGTGACCCGCCAGAAGGCGCGGGTACGGGTACCCTACATGACTGTTACATCACATCAAGCATGTCACGAGCCCTGCCTTGAACTGTGCAAGCCCTCCTGCTCACTTGCCGCCTGCCTTGCTCACCCTCCCCCACCCTGCTCCCTGCACCACCTGCACTTCCTGCCCTCTCCGCTCGCCCAGTGCCCTACCATCCCTGTTCAATTGCCGTCGCCCTGCCTGCACCCTGCTCGCTTACTGCCTGCCCTGCTTGCCCTCCCGCCCATTCCCTGCACTCCTGTCCTCTCTGCTTGACGCCCGCCCAGTCTCTGCTT